>PVJC01023736.1:0-26144 GCA_004026665.1 Murina feae | reverse complement strand
TATTACAAAGAGTGTTAGATAGGTTTCCAATTTTTTCCCTTGACCTTCCTCCTCCTCCCTTACCCCCCAGTGTCTTGTGTCCATTGATTATGTTTATATGCATGCATACAAATCCTTCAGTTGATCTCTTAACTCTCCCCCCAACCCTCCCCAGCCTTCCAGCTGTAATTTGACAGTCTGCTCAATGCTATTCTGCCTCTGTATCTATTTTTGTTTATCAGTTTATAATGGTCTTTATTATCCATAAATAAGTGAGATCATGTATTTTTCTTTCATTGACTGGCTTATTTCACTTAGCATAATGCTCTCAGTTCCATCAATGTTGCTGCAAATGGTAAGAATTCCTTATTTTTTACAGCAGCATAGTATTCCATTGTGTAGATGTACCACAGTTTTCTAATCCATTCATCTGCTGATGGGCACTTAGGCTGTTTCCAATCTTAGCTATGGTAAATTGTGCTGCTATGAACGTAGGGATACATGTATCCTTTCTTATTGGTGCTTCTGGTTTCTTGGGATATATTTCCAGAAGTGGGATCACTGTGTCAAATGGGAGTTCCATTTTTAATTTTTTGAGGAAGCTCCATACTGTTTTCCATAGTGGCTGCACCAGTCTGTATTCTCACCAGTAGTGCAGAAGGGTTCCTTTTTCTCCACATCCTCTCCAACACTTGTCGTTTGTTGATTTGTTGATGATAGCCATTCTGACAGGTGTGAGATGGTGCCTCATTGTTGTTTAAATTCACATCTCTCAGATGATTAGTGACTTTGAGTATGTTTTCATATGTCTTTTGGCTTTCTGAATGTCTTCTTTTGAAAAGTGTCTATTTAGTTCCTTTGCCCATTTTTTGATTGGATTGTTTATCTTCCTTTTGTTAAGTTGTATGAGTTCCCTATAAATGTTGGAGATTAAACCCTTATTGGTGATAATATTGGAAAATATGTTCTCCCATGCAGTGGGCTTTCTTGTTGTTTTGTTGATGATTTCTTTTGCTCTGAAGAAGCTTTTAATTTTGATGTAGTTCCATTTGTTTATCTTCTCTTTAGTTTCCAATGCTCTAGGAGCTGTATCAGTGAAGAAATTGCTTCCACATATGTCTGAGATTTTGTTACCTTTAAATTGCTCTAGTATTTTTATGGTTTCCAGTCTTACGTTTAAGTCCTTTATCCATTTTGAGTTTATTTTTGTGTATGGTGTAAGTTGGTGGTCTAGTTTCATTTTTTTTTGCATATATCTGTCCAATTTTCCCAACACCATTTATTGAAGAGACTGTCTTGACTCCATTGTATCTTCTTGTCTCCTTTATCAAATAGTAATTGAGCATACTGATTTGGGTCAATGTCTGGGTTCTCTGTTCTACTCCAATGATCTGGATGTCTGTTCTTGTGCCAGTACCAGGCAGTTTTGAAAACAGTGGCTTTGTAATATAGTTTGATATCTAGTATTGAGATCCCACCTACTTTGTTCTTTCTCAGGATCACTGCAGCTATTTGGGGTCTTTTTTATTCCAGATGAATTTTTGGAGAGTTCGTTCTAGATCTGTGAAATATGTCATTGGTATTTTAATGGGAAGTGCGTTGAATGTATAGATTGCTTTAGGTAGTATGGACATTTTAATGATGTTGATTCTACCAATCCATGAACATGGTATATTCTTCCATCTGTTTATGTCTTCCTCTATCTCTTTTTTCAATGACCTGTGGTTTTCTGAGTAGAGGTCTTTTACCTCTTTAGTTGAGTTTATTCCTAGGTGTCTTAATTTTTTTGGTGTGATGGTAAATGGGACTGCTTTTTTAGTCTTCCTTTCTGTAATTTCACTATTGGTGTATAGAAATGCCATAGATTTCTTAGCATTCATTTTGTATCCTGCTATCATTTCTGATTTTGTTTATGTGGGTCCTCTCTCTTTGCATTTTGGTGAACCTGGCTAGAGGTTCATCAATCTTGTTTATCCTTTCAAAGAACCAGATCTTGGTTTCCTTGATCTTTTGTATTGTTATTTTGTTTTGTTTTGTTTTTTGGTCTCTACGTCATTGATTTCTGCTCTAATCTTTATTATGTCCTTCCTTCTGCTTACTGTGGGGTTTTCTTGTTGCTCTCTTTCCAGTTCTTTGGGTTGTAGAGTTAGATGATTTACTAGCATTTTTTTCTTGTTTTTTGAGGTAGGCCTGTAGAGCTATAAATTTCCCTCTCAGAACTGCTTTCATTGTGCCCTATAGGTTTTGGATTGTGGTGTTTTCATTGTCATTAGTTTCCAGTATGTTTTTATTTTCTTCTTTGATCTCATTGGTAACCCAATCAATATTTAAAACATGCTATTTAGCTTCCAAGAGTTTGAGTGCTTTGGGTTGTTTTTATTGTAGTTTATTTCTAATATTATGCCATTATGATCTGAGACGAGGCTTGATATGATTTGAATCTTCTTGAATTTGGGGAGACTTTGCTTGTGACGCAATATGTGGTCCATTTTTGAAAATGTCCCATGTGCACTTGAGAAAAACGTGTATTCTGCAGCTTTGGGGTGAGATGTTCTGAAAATGTCATTTAAGTCCATTTGATCTAGTGAGTCATTTAGGATTGCTGTTTCTTTGCTGACTTTTTGTCTAGAGGATTTATCCAGTGATATCAGAGATGTATTAAAGTTCCCTACTATGATTGTATTGTTGTCCATCTCTCCCTTGATATCTTCCGGGAGTTTTTTTTATAATGTATTTAGGTACTCCTGCATTGTATGCATATGTGTTTATCAGGGTTATGTCCTCTTGCTGTATTGATCCCTTTAGTATTTTAGTTAGACTTTTAAACCTTACTAAGAGTTGTGGCTCTGCTGTGAGGGGAAGCTGAGTGTTTACCCTGGATGTGCCTTTTAGGGTATTGATTTTGATATTCTTATTGGGGAAAAAAAAAGATTTCAGAAATAAGCGTTGGACCTTCCCACTAAACTGCCTAGAATGTGTATAGATGGAGGACCAGCTCCAGGAGGAACATTCACATTTGCTTTGGCAATTCCATGCCAATGTTCCTGCCTTTTGAAGCCTCAAACCACAACCCTCTTTGCCCGTTAGCTTCAGAATGACATATAAGCCTCCACTACTCAATGCTTCCTTTGGTCTCTATTCTTATAGCTCCAGAATATTCATTTATATATCAGACTTTATACATTGTCTCCTATTAATCTGTCTCTGTTAATTTGATTTTTTGCCCAGATAGAAGAATTTCAAAGATGAGGGGAAGATTATCCTTTGTTCCTATAGTTGGATGTTATGACTTCGAGTTAAAGAATAAATAGAAAATAGAACCTGGCAGTGTGATAGGAAAGAATGCAGATGTGGCATGGAGCCTAGAAACTAGTGCTTGAGATAAGAGAAAGATGTTGTCTGCTAAGCACAAGATGAATAGATGTTTTCTGCTCTTAAGGTAACATCACCGACCCAGCCTCCAAATGGGTTGCAGAACATGGGGTTGTCTGCACGAAGCTGGAGAGGCTGCCGGGTCATGTAGGCAGTGTCCTAAGCCTGATTGCGTGGTGGTGCTGATGAGTTCCTAGAAGAGGCTCCTCTCCCCTTCAAGATGGCATGGGCTATGTGCCCACGTCCTGCAGTCCGTAGTCCAGGGAGTGTTCGCAGTGGTGGTAGTCTCTCCCTGCCCCAGAGAGCCTGGTCCGGATTTAACTGTCCATCACTTGCTCACACACACACCACACATGTCCACACACTCTCCTTTCATCCATTCACTCACTCACTCCCTATCCCTCACCACCTTCCTGCCAGCCGCCATTCACTTTTATGCTTTTAGAGACATTTAAATTTTTTATTGTTTAAAGTATTGCATGAGTTTCCTTTTTCTCCCATTGACTTCTTCCAAGCTGCTTCCACCCACCAGCACATGTCCTCACCTCCCCTACTGTCTGTGTCCATTAGTTATGCTCATATGCATACATACAAGTCCTTTGGTTGATCTCTTACCCTCTCATTCCCCCTATTCCCTCACCAGTTGGACAGTCTGTTTGATGCTTCTATGTCTCTGGTTCTATTTTTGTTCATTAGTTTGTTGTTCATTATATTCTGCAAATGAGTGAGGTCATGTGATATTTATTTTTCTCTGACTGGCTTATTTCACATAACACAATGTCTTCCAGTCCCATCCTTGCTGCTGCAAACGTTAATAATTCTTTTTTACAGCAGTATAGTATTCCATTGTGTAGATGTACCACAGTTTTCTAATCCACTTGTCTGCTGATGGGCACTTAAGCAGTTTCCAGATCTTAGGTATTGTAAATTGTGCTGCTATGAATATAGGGGTGCATTTATACTTTCTTATTGGTCTTTCTTTTTTCTTGAGATATGTTTCTAGAAGTGGAATTACTGGGTCAAATGGGAGTTCAATTTTTGACTTTTTGAGGAAACTCCATACTGTTTTCCACAGTGGCTGTATCAGTCTGCATTTCCACCAACAGTGCACAAGGGTACCTTTTTCTCCACATCTTTGCCAGCATTTGTCGTTTGTTAATTTGTTGATGATAGTCATTCTGACAGTGTGAGATGGTACTTTATTGTCTTTTGGATTTAGCGACTTTGAGCATGTTTTCTTAAGTTTGTTATTTTTGAATGACTAAGAAGCCATAAACCAAGAAGAACAAGAAAGATGTAGAAAGTTAGTGGAAAAGAAATGTTGAGAAAGATATTTTTTCTGAATGCTAGAACCTGATTATGGGAATATGCTTACACTTTAACCTAGCAAGGATTTCTGACTATATTAATTAAAATAGAAGCTTTACAAACAAGGCCCTCTATAATAGCTGCTGAGACATAGGACATTTACTGAGTAAACTCTTACTGTCTTCCTTGAGTTTGGAATGTTTAGATGGTAATTGTAATTTCTAGCATTGTGTTCTTACAGCTTTGTTTCTGCATAAACCTTAAGATTATGGCTTCCAATTTAAAAATTTGCAGTGGAAAATATAGGGGTTATAGTAAATGGGAACCCATCTCATGGTCAGATGGTAATAATTGAAGAGTTGTATAGGTTGCCCTCAAATTATGAGTAAATGTCATGCTAGAGGTAAAATACAGAGAAATGAGACAGAGAGCAAACTTGCATTATAGGTTAGAAATAATCCAGAGTGTTTTTCTAGGTGAAGGCCCATGTAACCTGCCTGTCCCTCATTTACCTGCTTTTCACTTTTTAGAAAATTCAGCCTTGACTTCCATCCAAGGTTATCATCTTGGCCCATCCTCAATGGTTCGTTGTTCAGCAAGACAAATGCTTACACTAAGGCTTCCTAGGAATGAGCCTTCTTAGCCCTGTGGGAGCACATTATCCAATCAAAATGTTGGTCATTAATGCATCCTGTAGATTGACTTATGACCAAAATTTTAAAGTGTTGACATAAAAGGGCCACACACTCAACCTGACAAGCTCAGGGGAGGCCTGTTGTGGGACTTGCAACCTCAGATCTACAGTAACTACATAGGATGATCTGAAATAAAAATGTTCTAAACAAAAGGGAGCCATGGTGGGTAGTTATGTCTTAGGCCAACTTCTTCCCTAACAAAGGCCAATCTTTAGTTTAACGGAGGTTGTCTACAATAGCATACCTATGGAATGTTTGTGTAATTTCTTTATTTCCAGACTTTCTACTGCACTGCAGAACTCATTGTTATTGTCATCATCTTAATTGTTAACTGTTAACTATTCTGCACTCACTCATGTAAAATTGCTATGTGTCTAGTTGTTTTACTTTTTATCCAATCTCAGAGATTTCCCCACTTTGCTTTCTCCTGCCTTCTAATATTTCACCAATGGATTTCATCTAACTTCTTACCCCTTCTGCTTTGATTGTAATGTGCAAAATAAGAAGTAAAACTCCCATTTTCTGAAGCATTTTCTCAGTCCATTGAGTTTTGGCTTTCCAGCAATTTTCATCAGTTTGGCTCAAATAAACTCATAAAAATTATTTACAGATTTAAACACTTCTTATGTTGGCAGCCAAAAATTCCTACACACTTTACATACCCTCATCTCTTCAGGGCAATTCCACCTTCTAAACAAGGTTCTTTCTTTATGGTGACCTGTCCTTACTTTGCATCTATCCAGAGGCCTGTCAGAGTTTCTTCATTACCACAAAAGACACTCTTTCCACCCGAATAAATCAGAAAATTCCAAGTATTTATTAAATTAAATCTTTATTGTTCACATTATTACAGTTTTTTCTCCCCCATAGCTCCCCTCCACCTGTTTTCCACCCCACTTTCTGTCCTTAACCCCCACCCCCACTGTCCTCATCCATAGGTGTATGATTTTTTCCAGTCTCTTCCTGCACCCCCTACACCAGTTTCTCCCTGAGAATTGTCAGTCCACTCCCTTTCTATGCCCCTGATTCTATGCTATTCACCAGTTTATTCTGTTCATCAGATAATTTGGTCACTTGATTTTTAGATTCACTTGTTGATAGATATGTATTTGGTGTTCATAATTTTTATCTTTACCTTTTTCTCTTCTTCCTCTTCTTAAAGGATATCTTTCAGCATTTCATGTAATACTGGTTGGGTGGTGATGAACTCCTTTAGCTTTTTCTTATCTGTGAAGCTTTTTATCTGACTTTCAATTCTGAATGATAGCTTTGCTGGATAGAGTTATCTTGGTTGTAGGTTCTTGCTGTTCATCACTTTGAATATTTCTTGCCACTCCTTTCTGGCCTGCATAGTTTCTATTAAGAAATCAGCTGACAATCTTACTAGTACTGTTTTTTTCTTGCTGCTTCTAAGATTCTCTCTTTGTCTTTTGCTCTTGACAATTTAATTATGATGTGTCTTGGGTTGGTACTCCTGGGATTCCTTTTGTTTGGGGTTCTCTGCACTTTCTGGACTTGTAAGTCCATTTGTTTCTCCAGGTAGGGGAAGTTTTCTATCAATATTTTTTCAAATAGGTTTTCAATATCTTGTTCTCTCTTCTTCTGGCACCCTCATAATTCTGATGTTGGTATGCTTGAAGTTGTCCCAGAGGCTCCTTACACTATGTTCATATTTTTTAATTCTTTTTTCTTTTTGTTTTTCCAGTTGGGTGTTTTTTGCTTCTTTGTAATTCAAATCTTTGACTTGATTCTTGTGATCCTCTAGTCTGCTGTTGGATCTCTGTATAATATTCTTTATTTCAGTCAGTGTATGCTTAATTTCTAGTTGGTCCTTTTTCATATCCTCCAGGGTCTCACTAGATTTATTGAGGATCTCACTAAATTTATAGGTGGTTTCTAGAAATTCTTGAAAAACTTTATAACCGCGGTTTTGAACTCTATATCCAGTGGTTTGCTTTTCTCCATTTCTTTCATTTGTTACCTGTTTCTTTGTCTCCACATTTTGGCTGTGTCCCTGTGTTGATAGAGTTGCTTTCTGTGCTAGGTGTCCTCTAAGGCACAGTGGCTCAGCCTCCCCAATTACCTGAGCTTGGTGCACCCCTTTGTGGGCTTTGTGCCCAGTCTTGTGTTAAGCCTTGATTGTTGTAGGTATCACTAGGAGGAATTGACCTCTAAGCCAATTGGCTGAAAGAATCAGTTGTGTCTAGTGGGAGAACTTCTGTGCTGGAGAAACCCTTATGGGGAAAGACTTGCATCAGTGGGGCTTTCGTACTCACTGAGTCTGCCCCCTGAATGTGTCCCTATGGATCTGAGGATTTGTAATCTTGATGATCCCACCCAGACCACTGGGTATACTGGCTCATGGATCTCTAAGGAGGTGCTAATTTAGCCTCTGCCTGAGGCTACCCAGCAGGAGCTACAGAGAGATCTTCAGATTCCTCTTCTTTGTTTGGGGTTTGGTGGTGCCCAGATGTGGCCCAGCTATGTAGCAATGCAAGCTGCTGTGGAGCCTTGGGCCTTCTTTTGGATGTTCTGGTTCCTCTGCCCAAGCTGCAGTTTTTTGGGTAATTTTAGACTGCAAAGGCCCAGGCCATTCATATGCAAAAGCCTCTGCACACAACTTGGGTGGGGCAGGGTCTCAGGGAATCAATAGGGCAGAGCAAACAGCTATGGCTGATTCTCAGTCCTGCCCTAAGAGGCCCCGGGTCTCAGTGTCCTGCGGTAATCTCTGCAAGCACCTCTGAGAGAAAGCTACCCTCGAATCCTGCCTGATACCAGACAATCCAGTTTCTCTCCATTTGAGTCTGTTTCCCCAGAGACTCGCACGGAACTGGAGTTCAGAGCAGTCGGGAGCTTGTGACTCCCCTCAGATTGAAAAAAACAACCATGGCCTCAGTTGCCGGCCTTTCCCCATGCACCTCCATACCTCTGCACTTTACTTCTGCAACTCCTCTGAGTCTCAGAGTGCTTTTCTCTTTCCTTCTCGTTGCAGAATGTCCACTCAGCCAGCCTTCCTATGGTTCTGGATGATGTCTGTTTTGTCTTTTAGTTGTATTTTTGAAGTGGTTTTGTGAGGCAGCAATTTCAGGCATTTACCTATGCCCCCGTCTTGATTTCTAACCCCTCTCAAGTATTTTATTTGCTCAGTTCTAAGAATGAAGAAATAAAAACAAATCTCTTTCTATGATATCACATAGGGAAACTGAAGTTTTTTGAGGTGGGATCACTTGCCTAGAGTCCCACATCCTACATGTGTCTTCAGACACACCATGTATTGGCACATGGCATTTATGTTCTCCCCCTTTCCATGTTCCCTCCTATACCAGGTAGACTGAAAGCTTAAATACTCCATTCCCCCACTCCTTCTGATTTTGAGAGTCCAGATGTGAATTAAACTTAGCCTCTGAGATGCACTCGTGTGTAATTTGGAAGTTGGAGCGGAAATGGGCCTATTATTGCTGCTACTGTGTTGACTGATGGGTGGCCTCTGGCAGACACAGCTAATTCTTTACCTTTGGGAGTGGGCTGTGCCAGTGTGACCTTGAAACCCAACTTCCAGTGGCAACTCTTTATCTTCCATTTCTCTAGCCCTTTGATAATTTTACAAGCACCTAATTGTTTGTGTGAAAGACTTCTCTACACAAATGTTTATGGAATGTTAATCTGAGAGCCTGTCTCTCCTTACAAGTTAAACTCCATGAGTGCAGGGCCAACATATTTCCTGCTCTCTGTGGCATTCCCAGAGCCCAGCCCTGACCTGAAACACCACGGATACTCAGTAAACTCTTATTAATGGATGAGGGAAGCCATATAATGGAAGCTGGTCACCCTGTGTGACTTTTGCAGTTAGATCATGTTCCTTATCCTCACAAAGGCCTTGGTGTCAGCCTGGGTGGAGGCCACAGCCTCTTTTTGCATGGGGATGTCCCAGGGCCAGGTATTTACTCCACTTACAGTCAGCAAAGGGGAAGAGGAATCTCCTAACAGTGAGGGGTCAGACTACTCTTATTTCATTGCCAGGAAATCACAGCCCACCCCACCCCTCATCTCTGCAATTTCTGGAACAGAACCCTTGTTCTTCTTTTTTTCACAGATCCCTGACCTGGCAGACATTCTGGATTTTCCATCCCAAGTACAGTTTCTACCAAGGCAAGAGATTGCTCACCGTCACCTCAAGTATATTAGGGGATGACTCCCCATCCCCAAGGTCCCTGGTCTGAATACACTTGACTATGGCCCCTAAAGACATCTCACCAGTCCACAGTGTGTTGGGGAACCAGGGGAACTTCCTTAGCAGGATGGGAAAGGAAAACTCACAATCTGGGGTTGCTTCCATCACAGAGGTGCTGAGGGTCCCATGGGGACCTCCCCTCCCCTAAACAGTGAAACCCACAGAATCCCCTGGTAGACACTCCATGTGGAGCTGCTCCAGAACCTGGACCCTGTGGGTAGGCCTAGAGCAGATGACAGACAGGGACACAGGGGACTGAATGCAACATCCCAATCCTGTGATGGGAAACACAGAGAACACTTTGAGGATCAACAATCCAGGCAGCACCCTCTCCCAAAAGAGCCCTATCAGACACTGGCTTTGAAAACCAGGAACAGCACATCCTCCTGAAACAGCATATCCACCAGATGGGACAGTTTTTTGGACACTGGACTCATAATACTCTGGACAAAGCCAGTCCTCTCACTGGGCCCAGTCTAGGATGCAGTCAGAAGGTATGAGACACACAAGAACTGGGCCCTGGATGGCTGGCTCTTAGTCTAGAGGTCAGAGCTCAAGTATCTCCAGGGCTCAGAGTGAGTTTCCACCTTCTGGAGCCTGGTCAGCATTCCTAGTGCAGTACATGACATTGCCTGCAGGTCTTTTTTTGCCTTTTGGGGGCGATATTGAGATGCACCTACAAAACACAGGAAATCCATACTTGAACTGGGCTTTGGCTAAGGAGATGCAGAAAGAGACTTATTTCCATTCCCTGACTGACAGATTTTTCTGCGCCCCTACGTAATACCTGCACCGACCCACCTGCTCTTTCCAGAAACTGTGAGTGAAAAAGGGGCTGTGCAGGAAACCTGATAAGGCCAGGGGCCACATGGCAGGCCTGACAAGTTCAATGACACACAGTGTGGTCTGATCACAAATGCCTAACTGGTCAGGTGATGGCAGGGAGTCATGTCACAGGCCTACAGCTTCCTTAGTAAATGTCAGACTTTACCTCAAATGAGCTCTTTCCCTGTTCTTATGCATCATGAATAACATACCTTTGACATCACATGCCTCTAGCCAATTTTCTTTGCTAGACCCATTGAAGGCAGAGCCCGTGGAGCAAGAATAAAAAACCACAGAGTGCTCATGTTGCCTGGTTCCCTATGCAGCCTCTGACCTGCTGAAATGTTAACTTTCCTGGACCGTCCAATGTAAAAATAATAGGTGTTTCTCCATTTTGCTTTTTATTTATTTCTAGGGATCTCCCTGCTATCCATTCCCTCACTTGCCAATGGATTTCATGCAACTTTTTTCATCTTCTCCTTTGATTATAATGTATAAAATAAGCTACAAAATTGCTGTTCTTCTCAGGATTTGAGATCTTACTTGCAGTCATATGACATCAATTCAGCTGAAATATTCATAAAAGTCCTCCACAGGTTTGGACATTTCTGACCTTGACATGGCCTAAGAGCAGTTTCTTTTTCAGGGGTCTCTATGCTTGTCCCCAACTCATAACTGGAACCACACATGGGTAAGGCAAGGTGACCTCAAAAAGTCCCCAGGCAGAGGACAGAGGCTGCCTGAACAGTCAGGGAGGACATGAACAGGGTCAAACAACAAAGAGAGGGAAGGTCTCCTTGAAAACATTCCCCAAGGACCATGGCACCCACAGCCACCTGAACTCCCACCATAGTCCTTGCTTCACACCTTATCCTTCACACCTGGAAACTAAACATCCTTCTGAGCCCTGAGGTGATGGGGTCTTTGTCTCTGGAAACAATGGCCAGGTTGGTGACAACTTGAGATAGAGGGAGGGTCCCCTCTGCAGTCATCACCAAGCTTGAGCCCTTCTCACCACCAGTCAACTCTGTGGCCTTCCTGCTGGGAGGAAATCCCACCTTCCCAGGCCATTTGAGGACAAGGGGAAGACGCGGTGCCCAGCCGGGTTTCTGTGTCACCAACACAAATAATCCCTAGTTTGGGGCCTGTGGGGCTCTCTTTGTGGTGCTGACAGACTCAAGACTAAGATTCAGCAGAAGTCAATGCTGGGGTGAAAGGGTCATCCTCTCAGGAAGACATGTACCCCCATCAGCCTTGTTATTGCAAGTGGTCTCCACAGGCCAATAAGATCCACCTCCCCTGAGAGCTTGTATGATGCAGAGTCTCTGGTCCACTGAACACCGGCAGAGTCAGAATCTGCATTTTAAGGGGATCTGGAGATCCTCCCTGTGCACAGGAGAAAAACAGGGCTCCCCACACTCACATCATAGGGTCTCATCCTGGCATCCATGTAAGCTGGGCAGCTGCGGAGGTAGGCTTTCTAAAATATCACCTGGGCATCCCAATCCTTACAGAGTTTCACAGGAGAGCCAATGCAGAGCCAGGGCATCCCTGTGACAATTTTCCTGAGGGGGGCCCAGAACTCTTGCTCTGAAGAGAAAAGTCAAACACGCACTGATGAGGAGCTGTGGCGAATGACCAGGAACTAGACGCCCAGGCCAGTGCTTTTCTGGGCACGTGTCTGTGCATGTGTGTGTCTGTGTTTGTATGTGTGTGTTGTCAGAGGTTTCAGCAGTTTCCAGGAAACCAAAATACAGAGTAAAGGTGAACTGAAAGGGGCAACATGGTAGGCAAAAATGAGGGGAGGGAGAGGGAGGGTCCTGGGTACTGACCCCGCCCTGGCCCACATGACCAGGAAGGTTATCTTGCCCCTGGAGGAGGCTTAGCACAAAGGGAGGAAGAATAGCACATCTCACCAGTCTGGACAGAGGTGCCTGGGAGGCTTACTGGACTTCAAGCTCTTCTCTCAGAGGGAGGGACAGAGCAGGCAGCAGTCACCATGGAATTCCCTGCAGTCTCTGCCCCCAGAGGACTTGTTCCCTGGCTGGGGCTCCTGCTGGCTGGTAAGGAGGGGACAATCCCTGGGAATGGAAGGGAGGCTGGGAGTCAGAGATTGGCCAAGATCTCCTGGGGAGGACAGCGCTCTGGGATGGGAGAAAGGGCTTCTCTTTCGACCTGAGTGAAAGGACAGGGGCACAAAGTAGGATGAGAGAGGGGGCTCAGCAACAGGAAAATCTCATGATGTAGAAGAGGTGAGGGGCAGGAATACCTCCATTGTGTATTGAATTTTTGACAACTAACCATAGTCATAACAATTAGTTTCAGGTGATACCAGAAACATTTTAACCAGGGGCGCTAGACATTGTCCCCACCACCAACTACAAATATGGAAAAATACAACATGGGATGTGATCAAGCAAGGGAACACTCATTCGTGCATCCACAGGTGTTTTGTAGCCTATTGCAGCCACTGGGGGCACAAGATCACAAAATCCCCTGCCCACATGCAGCTCAAATTATATGGGGAGAAAAGAGACAAGAAGAGATCTACTTGTGACATCAGGTACTCACAAGTGCCCTGAAGGGCACAGAGCAGGAACAGGTCAGAGTGAAGATGGAGGGTCTTTAGAGAACATGTCAGGGAAGGTCTTCCAAGAAGGCCACTGAGTGTCAACAGGGATCCGAGGGCAGTAAGGAGGACAGCCACATAGACAGCTGGGAAAGAGAATTCAAGACAAAAAGCATAGGTTCTGAGATGCTGAAGCAATGGTGGCCATGTTGCTGACCTGTGACCAAGGAGATGCACAGAGGAACTCACACGCAGACCAAGGCTGAGAGATGAAGAGAGATTTCCTTATCTCTCCATCCCAATACATAGATATAAATACTGATCAATTTCTGTCTTCCCTTCTAGTCTTCCTTTTAGCCTTTTGGATCCCGCCCACCACTGCGCAATTTGCTATTGTCTCCACCAGTGCTGCTGAAGGGCAAGATGTGATTCTACGTACCCGCAATAGGCCTCCCGGTGTTGTAGGCTTCATTTGGTACAGGGGAATGTAGATGAGCTACTATAATTTGATTGGGTCCCTTATTTGGTGTTTTACTCGATATCTAACAGGGCCTGAGTACAGTGGACGAGAGATAGGAAACGCTGAAGGATCCTTGTTCATAAGAAAAGTCACTCTGAGGGACCTAGGAATCTACACTGTAGTAGCTGTCCTTCAAAATTCACAAAGAGAAATAGGATTTGGACAGCTCAATGTATACCGTGAGTAATTTGCTCTCTGACCTCTAGGTGTGCAGTGGGGTGAATTCTACTTCACACACAGAACTGCCAGCCCTGAACTCTCCTCCATCTCCCTCTGCATCGTGACCAAAGATGGGTTTGGCCATTTAGTGCAGGAAACACACTGTGGAGACAAACTTCCTAAGATCAGAGTTCCCGTCTCAGATTCCAGCCCCACAAACATTCACCATAGAGTAAAGGACCAATTTCATGGGAGGGAGTCAGCAGAGGGAGACCAGTCTCAGTCCAGGTCCCTGGGCCCCTTCTCTGACCATGACCGTGAGGTAGACCCTGCAGGGCTCTATAAGCACATGGCCTGAGGGGCTCCCTGGTTTCTTCACTCAGAAGCTCAGCTTGGGCAGTTCCACTCAAGGCCCCTGTCACAATATCCTAACTCCAGGGACCCTGGGGAGCCTGTGTCAGGTTGGGTTTTGCCTCCTTGGGAAGGGCTCTATGAGCGCAACAGTTTCCCATGTGCTAGAGTCTCAAGGCTCATGAACTGGTCACCAGTTGGGACTCAACCCTAAGAGCCACGTCTGGGAAGAGACAGAGGCTGGTCCTTCACCTGAGAGTGTGTGTGGAGAGCACAACTAGACGAGCTCCCCAGATGATGAGCTGACTGCTCTGGAGGAGTTAAGAGAGTCCAGAGAAAGGTCGGCATCCCAAGGGAGGAGCAGGAGAAAAGCTTCTCCTGGCAGCTGCTCATCCACTAGGGTTCACCCCAGAGGATTCTCTCATGAAGTCCATCAATAAAAGATGCCTCTTATTTGAGCAGTTTTCCTTCCCAATGTTTATGTCAGATACTGTGACTATTTTGTGATTGGTACATTGACAGCCTGGCAGTCAAATATTCATTTTACGTCACTGAGAAAAAATTGAGGCATAGGGATTTACAGTCCCTAAGCAGAATCATGAACACCATGAGAAATTGATCTGAGTCACTTGAGGTCTATCTGCAGCCACAGCCCCATCTTTTCCTCCAATCCTAGTGGCCTTATTAGGTGTGTTTGGATCCTTAGATCAATCATTTGTTCCTATCTTTCCTTCTTAGGGGTCTTCAGCTCTGAGGGGCAGATTTGGTCTGGGGAGTGATGGAAAATTTAGAATAAATTAATTTTTACTGTGGAACCAAATTACCCTCATGACAATATGAGTCAGGGCTGGGATCTTTGAGGAAGGAGCATGGCCCTTGGGCTCAAAACCACACTCAATCATTCTCACCCTCTATTTCTTCATAGGGCCAGTGAGTATGCCCACACTCCTAGCCAGCAACACCACAGTCACAGAGGATGAGGATTCTGTGGTAATGACTTGCTACACAAATGCGACCTCCACCAACTGGTTATTCAATGCTACGAGTCTGCGGCTCACAGAGAGGATGAAGCTGTCCGAGGACCACAGAACCCTCACCATAGACCCTGTCAGGAGAGAGGATGCTGGGAACTACCAGTGTAAAGTCTCCAACCCCATCAGCTTCTTTGAAAGTGTGCCTTTAAAGTTAGATGTCAAGTACTAGTGATCCTCTTCCCTTCCCCTATGTTCTTAAACTAAAAACACAAACAAACAAGAAAAGAAAGTACTTACTGGATTTCATGTGTTGGTGGAAATTGCTTAGAAGACTTGCTGTGAATCAATAAATACTAAAAAATGTGAGCTGGCATTGTCATTATTGTTGATGTAACATTCCAAATTGGATCCCATCTCTGGTTGGTCCCATTTGCACCATCTCCACAATGGAAGGGACATCATGTGCTTTACAGGATGGGTAGTCATTGTGTGCTGAAGAGCGGGAGTATGAGGTAATCTCACAGGAACAGGAGCTCTCTCCCATTTCCAGGGAGCCATGTGGAGGGGGCCTGGACACTGGTGATGATGGTTATAGACAAGAGAACACCTATGTGAGATGCAACAGTGACCTTTGTCTTTTCACAAATTACTAATGCCCTCTGGAGTATTCTTATGTTTATGGCAATAGATTTATTTGCATAAGTTCAGTAGCACCCTGTCCTCTTTGTTGATAGAATAGAATTGGAAACGTTTTTAATGCAACCAAGCATTAGCAAATGTCCTAGTTCAAACTTATGCCCACAGAATTATAAACAAATTCACCTTTTATGGAGCTAATTTTGACCTGATGAAGACTTGTAATCTGTTTGAGAGGAGGGCATCACCAAAAACTGGACAGACTGCAGGTGAAGTGTGAGGGTGAGGCCGCCAAACCTACACAGGCTGTTAAATATCCCATCTCAGGTTTCATAGAAAAACCTGCATCAGAACACTCTATAAGGTGAATATCAGTCCTCTGCACTTAGGTCACTAATCAGGCCAAATTGAATGACACCAGGCACACATGTGATATGATCAAAATACTCTTCTTCTTTGGAGATGACGTTTGATCAAAGGGAAGGTGACTGTAGAGAGAAATGTAATGTCTCCATGGGAAATTCCAGAAGCACAGCCTTCTGGGAAATCAGATGCAAACTCTGTTCAGTCTCTCAGCTATTTTGCATCTATTTATTAATGGCTGGGAACTTGAACTTCTTTATAAATTGCAGGAACTGATGGGGATGCAAACTGGGTCTTGGCTGAAAGGATTTAGTTGTGTTTCTCTCCACTGTGCAGAAAGTAGCTGTGTTATGAACCAGAGGCCTCATTATTCCCTGAGTCTCTAAACTTTCTTCCTGACTAGGCCTCTTACTTCTATTTTTAAGACCATTTTCTTTATAAATGTAAATGTAATTTGTAATTGCAGATTCTTTCTCTGTCCTTTTGAAATCTACCTAAGTCTCCTTAAAAGTTTATTGCCTTCCAGCTGTATTGGCTCAGTGGTTGAGCATCAACCCAAGAACCAGGAGGTCATGGTTCAATTCCCAGTCAGGGCACATGCCTGTGTTTCAGGTTTGATCCCCAGTCGAGGTGTGCAGGAAGCAGCCAATCAATGATTCTCTTTCATCATTGATGTTTCTATGTCTCTCCCCTTCTCCCTTCCTCTCTCTGAAATCAATAAAAGTGTATTTTTGAAAAACACAACTTCTTGCCAATGATATAATTTATAGAATATCTGCCTACAGGGTTTGGGAACATTCTGTTAAAATTTAATTCTCCTGTTTTCTGTTTCTCAGTCTCTGAGGAAGGGTAGGAGCCTAACTTGGGTGAGAATATTTGAAACCAAGATGTAAAAAATCCTGCTTCCCCTCAGCAGTGTGGCCAAGTTGGTTAGCACTTTGTTCTGAAGTTTTAATGTTTAATCCTTGGTCAAGGCATTTATGGGAGGCAACTGGTTATTTTCTTTTCTCTCTCTCTCTCTCTCTCTCTCTCTCTCTCTCTCTCTCTCTCTCATAAAAACTCATCCTTGAGTGAGGTTTAAATGTAACAATAATGAAAATCCTCCTGTCAGGATTTAATGCATTTTATTTATCTTTTGTGTCAATCCAATTAGCAAACACAGATATCTATGATTCCTTCTCCTCTTTTTAACATCTCCCAGCCTTTTATTTCAGTGGTGTTGAGGTCAGTCTCACTGCCCCATTGCATGGTCTTGAATAAGGACTTTCTTACATTTCTAAATTTGTCTGGCTCAAGATTTCCTTTGACATCATCTCCCTGTAATTAGCTGAGCATGTCATCTTACAGTGTCAATTCTTGTGATATTTTCAAATTTTCCCATTTCTTTCCTTATGTGGCTACAGCCCTCCAAATAAATGTTTCCCACTTTTCTTTCTTTCTTCTGAAGTGACGTTCACAGCAGTGGCCTGACTTCCCAAGATCTTTCCCAGGTTGCCTCTGAGTGGCCCTTGCACCAGATCTGAGAAGATACGACCTAACCATCAAAAGTATTGTCATTGCATGTTTATTTTCACTGCACCTTTGAAGATCAATATCACAGAGAATTAAACAAATATTCAGGGATAAAAGAACAAATCCAGTAAACATGCATGTCCCTGTGATGTCATCCACCTGCAGGCATACACTAGATGACCCTGTTGCCAGCTCTCCATGACCCAGAGCTCAGGCCAGACATCAGGGTCCTCGTTCTTTGTCTTTTTGTTGTTGTTGCTTTGAAAACTCTATGTGCCTGGCCTTAGAGAGTCAACAAGCAGAACCTGTAAAATGGAAATAAATCTCTCTTATGGTTGTGTTTTGTTTCCTCCTCATTGTGGCCTCTGGAGTAATAACTGAAAGTTTTGGAAACCTGGCCAAAGTTGGATTGTGGGTAAGCAGAAGGGAGCATAGGAAGGGGTCATGGAGGGATGGGGTTGGTTCAGAGTGAGGATGGGAAATTGTAAAGCTTGGGAGGTTTTGTGGCGTGAGGCATTTTATGAGTTCTGTGGCACCTAGGGGTGTAATGTAGGAAGCCTCTACATGTGTGGGTTTAGGTTGGGCTCAGGAACATGAGAGGAGCTGACCTACCTATTGAGAAAGGAGCCACTGGAGCTGGTGCAGTGTTATTGGGTGTCATTCCCCCAGAGCTAGACGGATGTGAGGGGTGAGAAACAGGGTACAGAGAAAGAATAAGGTCTTGAAGGCTTAGATTAGTGCCCTGATGTTGGGACAAGAGGGGCACCAGATGTACAGGCTGACAGGGTACATGGTACAGAGAACAGGGGGAAAAAAAGAGGAGACAGAATTCAGATTGGGAGTTTCCAGGGATAGTGGTTGGGGAGATGGGAGCAACCTCTCACTGGGTACAGAGTTTTATTCCAGGTGATGAAAGTGTTTTAGGAATAGGTAACATGGTGGATGAACAACATTGTGGCTATACTGCCAGTGAAATGTTCACTTTAAAAGGATTAATATTTTGTTATAAGAATTTCACCTCGTAAAGATCATTATGCTTACTGAAATAAACCAGACCAAAAGGAGAGCATGCGAGGTAATTCCATGTATATAACATTCTAGAAAAGGCAAAGTAATCTGTCAAGAAAGACAGGATGAGTGATTGCCTGATGACTACTGGGTTGTGTACAGAGAGCGGGTTTGCAAAAGCACATGGAAACTTTTGGGTGACAGGGAGTATGTATGTGTGTCATCACTCACCGGATTGTACACTTTACATATGTGCGGTTTATCGCCTGTCACTTTTACCACAGTCAAGCTGTAATCAAGGCTTCATGTCATGAATTGCTTATGTAGTTTGGGAGGGAAGAACCCCTTTATTCTGTTCTTGTTCCCAGGTGGGCAGACCCTGGATGTGCAATAATGACAACAGCTGGCCTTTCTCCAGCACACACTGTGAACTGTGCGCTTCAAGTCTATTAGTGCATTTAATCACCCATTTGAGTCATTTTAATTAATTACTTCCCTCGACTTTCCCACCTCCTGGTCTTTGCATCTGCTGTGCTCTCTGCCTGGACCTCTCACTCCTGCCGTCCATCAGCTTGGGGTTAGCCTGAGCTCTTGCTCTATTAGATGCTGCTCTTCAGGAAAGTCTCCCTGGTCCCTCAGTCTAGGTCATAATCCCAGTGATGTGAGGTCCTGATGCTCCATATTTCAACCTTTCAACCATGATCACATGTGTAACTTCTTTACTCACCATCTGCTTATTCTGCTCTAAGCACTGGGAGTGCGGGTGTGAGACAGAACAGACAAAATCCCAGTCCTCATGGACATGTGGCATGCTGGTGGGGGAATCGCCCAGTAACCCACACAGCAATCACAGTAATAATATGATAATATGTTAGAGTGAAATAAGGCATGTGTGGGGTGTTTTATTTTCTTTTCTTTTAAAAATGATGGAGCAGCAAAAAGGAGGCAAGCTGGTTGGAGCACACAGAGCTGGAGATGAGAGAAGATGAAGTCAGAGAGGGAGAGGCCATAGCCAGAAGTCTGGCTTCCCTCTCAGTGATCTGAGGAGCCTCTGGAGGGCTCAGAGCCCCAGTGGGCATGAGTGATCTGCGTTTAGTGAAAGCATCTAAAAATTTAGTCTTTCTGAAGTTCCTATTTTGAGATATTGATTTCAAGCTTTGAAGAAACAAAACTCAGAAAGAACTTTTGACCCCTCCCCTCCCCCAACATTCCTGCCATAGATTCAAGCAGAAAAACTTGCTCAGGAAAGGAATCAAGATGTTCACCTTAGCCTGCTTTCCTCAGCTCCTCTGTGGCTGCTTGGTGGAGGGCAGCAAGCCCAGTGAGGAGGCAAGTGCAGTCATCCAGGTGACAGGTGAGTGTGGTCAGACAAAAGTTGGAAGAAGGGGTCAGTTTCTGTATTTTTTGAGCACATGGATTCAAGAGGATTTGCTGAAAGATTGGATGTGGGGTGTGGGAGACAGAGAAAGAGATTCAGAAAAATTCTGGAGGAGCACATGGAGGTCAGAAATTTAGTGGGGATCAAGGATCTTAGGGCATCTTGAAGTGCCATTTAGATATTAGTTGTCAAATAAATAGTTGGACATCAGCAATAATGTCTAGTTTGTCTTTCTCATCCACTCTCGTGATTCTTGGGCCCTGGATAGTGATGGGTAGGTACATATAGGAGTACATTACATATTTGAAGAATTGACAAATGAACATTCAGATCCTCTCCTGCAAGCTCATACACAATATCTCTTAGTGACTGAAAAAATACAAAGCCCTGACTGGTTTGGCTTAGTGGATAGAGCTTTGGCCTGTGGACTGAAGGCTCCCAGATTCGATTCCGGTCAAGGGCATGTACCTTGGTTGTGACCCATCCCCAGTGGGGGGGTGTGCAGGAGGCAGCTGATCAATGTTTTTCTCTCATCAATGTTTCTAACTCTCTATCCCTCTCCCTTCCTCTCTGTAAAAAATCAATAAAATATATTTAAAAAAATACAGAGATGCTATAAAGTTACCATGACTGCAGGGGCCCTTATGAACCCATTTGTTTTTGTAAGTCACATCAGGACCTTTCTCCAGTATTCATGCTGTACGCTTTTTGGAACTAAATTAAGTTAAACATGAAAGTGCATGGGTGATATTGAAGCCTACCTGGCAACCCTCGGCAAGGCTCCTGCCCCCAATTCCTCAACAATAGGGAGGTGACTGGAGTCCTTGAGGCAGGCAAGAAGCTCACATACTAGTCAAAATTAGGGACATGTACAAGCACAACCAAGGAACTGCTTCAGCAGTGAGTAGTGATGGCAGAAACACTAATCTAGACAAGAGTCAGGGTTTCAGGACTCCTAGTTCTTCCTGAGCAGCTATAGATGATGTGAGTGTGTCCAGTTGCTCTCCAGGAATGAAGAAATTTTTTATAGTAAATTCCCATGTATCTTTTAGGAATTTTTTCTAATGAGAAGTCAAAAGTGGACACATGTAGACTGAAAGAGCAATGGTTCAGTGTTTTTATGTTTTGTTTTGTTTGGTAATGAGTTAGTTCAATGACTAGGTAACTAGGAGTAAGCTTTTAGTTAGACTTTTAAACCTTACTAAGAGTCGTAGCTCTGCTGTGAAGGGAAGCCAAGTGTTTACCCTGGATGTGCCTTTTAGGGTATTGATTTTCATATCCTTATTGGGAAAAAGAAGGTTTAAGAAATAAGCCTTGGACCTTCCCACTAAACTGCCTAGAATGTGTATAGATGAAGGACCAGCTCCAGGAGGGACATTCACATTTGCTTTGGCATCTCCATACCAATGTTGCTGCCTTTTGAAGCCTCCAACCACAACCCTCTTTCCTCCTTAGCTTCAGAATGACATATAAGCCTCCACTACACAATGCTTCCTTTGTTCTCTATTGTTATAGCTCCAGAATATTCATTCATGTATCAGACTTTGTACATTGTCTCCTGTTAATCTGCCTCTGTTAATTTGATTTTCAGGCCAGAAAGAAGATTTTAAAAATGAGAGGGAGATTACGCTTTGTTCCTATAGCTGGATGCTATGACTTCTAGTTAAAGAATAAATAGAAAATAGAACCTGGCAGGTGTGATAGGAAAGAATGCAGATGCGGCCTGGAGCCTGGAAACAGGTTGCAGGAGATACCTTGCTCAAGATAAGAGGAAGATGTTGTCTGCTAAGCACAAGATGGATAGATGTTTTCTCCTCTTAAGGTAACATCACCGACCCAACCCCAAAATGGGTTGCAGAACATGGGGTTGTCTGCACAAAGGAAGACCTCTAGGCCCCAATAACCAAAGACCCCAGCCAGGATGATGCCGGGAGAAATAAGTCACATTATGAGTACGTATAGCATAACTGACCAATCTTCAAAACCCATGACTGTGAACCCCACGTCATGATTTTTTGCCCCTTAAAAGACCTAAATATAAACCACTGAGTGTTCTGGTCTTTGAGCATCAGCTGCCCCATTCCCCTTCATTGGTACCTTTGTAGCATATACTTTCTTTCCTTTCCCTGCCTCCTGGTGTCAGTTTACTGGCTGTCTAGGCATTAGGAGACCAGATCCCTACTCAGAGTGGACAACAATATGAATAGACTTACAGGCCTGTACCTCCACTGCTCCTGCGATCAGAACCACTGCCTCAAGCCTCCTTCAGTGAGAACAAAGAGGAAGAGAAAGGGTAAAGGTGGACTCTGAGGTGAGAGAGGGCTTAGTGAGAGAGGGGGAGTGAAAGTAAAGTCTTTTCAAACTCCCTGAGCACCTAAGACAGGCAGACCACTGACAATATCATAATCACTTCCAGCATCACCCTGCCGGGGAGTTTTTATATGACCTGAAGGTTTTGTTTCTGTTTTTCCCATCAACAACCAATTCCCCAATGGGGTGTCCTACACCTCATATCAGTTCTGATACTAACTATCTGAAGTGGGTGCAGACCCCATAGGTTCAAGGCTCAGTAACATAAGTTCAGATGCAATCACAAATGGGGTGCCTAAGTAACTCACATTTTGGCCTGGTTAACTCCAGGTTTGCAGATTACCATGACCCCTCATGCTTTATAATTATCTAACAAAAACCCCACACAGTACTCAGGCAGAACTTTACATATTATTACTGGTTTATTATAAGTATACAATTCAGGAATAACTAAATGGGAGAGACTAGCAGATCAAGGCATGAGGAGAGGTGTGAAACTTCCATATTTTTCCCGGAGTGCTCAGGCTTCCAGCATCAACAGCAAGTTTTCTGGACCCAAAGTTTAGGGTTTTTTTGGAAGTATCCTTATGTTGGCATAATTGATGAAGTAATTGGCCATTGGTAATTATCTCTAGCTCTTCTCTCCTCCAAAGAGGTTAAGGGGTTGGCCTGTGTGAATGAAAAAGGGGCCACATACTCAACCTGATGAGCTCAGGAAAGGCCTGTGTGTGGGCCTTACCAACTCAGAAACCTGAAGTAACCCCACAGGATGGTCTGAAAAGAAAACCTTCTAACTTAAAGTGAGTCATGGTGGGTAGTCATGTGCTAGGCTGGTATCTTTTCTCACAAAGGTCAGTTTTTACCTTAACTGAGCCCATCCTTTGACTTTTTGCATCCACAATAACACATCTTTAGAATGTCAGGGTAATTTTCTTTTTTCTAAACCCCTCACAACTCCAGAGCAGAGAGCACAATACCCCTCCATGTTACTGTTATCATGCTAATTGTTTACTGCTAGCTATCTTATACCAACCAATAGAAAAGAAGTATGCATTGTTTGGTTTTACGTTTTATCTAATCCCAGAAATTCTCTCTATGCCTTGCTGTTTTTTCTTCTACCTTTCCAATCTTTAACCACTGAATTTCATGTTACTCCTTTTCTTTCTATAGATTACAAAGTGTGTAGCAGATGTTCTACTGTCTAAATATAACCCTGGAAAATCATTTCATGAACCCCAAGGCCACTCCCTACTTCCTTTAGATCCATTTTAAAGGCAGTAATTGAATTTTATCCAAGTGACACCATCTCAGGAATACAAATATGTGTTAGTTATGATTTGTAGGTTATTCTCACTAGGTTGAGGCATTCACTTGAAGGAGAGCAACCGTTAAAAAGGTAAATTATTATTGGGGAAAATTAACACCTATTGGGGAATTCCCTATGAGTTACAGTGACTGAGGGACACATTTCACTGTTCAAAAAAATACAATTCATTTATAATATTTGGCCTATTCTACTAGTATTTTTATTGTACTTATAATTCAATATCTCCTTTTTGAGTGAATTTTCTGTCTTTTAATCTCTAAGAGGTCCCCATGCAGCTTGCAACCTGGGGAGCAATGGGCAGCAGCAGTTTGTCCTGGACTTATCCTATTGGCCTGTCCCCAAACTCTTTTACCTGTGAGCTAACAGCAGCCCCACCTAGATTCTTTTCATTTTTATGTTTCTAGAGAGCCCAAACAACCCTACCTAGTCTCTCTCCTACTGTCTCTATCCTAAGCCTTTCCTTGTCTCACTGTTCCAAGCTTTAGAAAACATACTTTCAAAGTCAAGTGAACTCATGTTGTGAAGTCTTTCTTGCACCAAGTCAAGAACCCACACACTGCAGGCAAATCCGTGCAGGACCTGGCTCCCTTTCTGGTAGCATTTTGAAATTTAGAAGGAATGCTGCTGCAAAAGAAAGGAATGGAATGTGTTCATTTTTAAGAGAATTTAAAAGTAAGTAGTTTTTCCTAATCAGCTGGTTATTTAAAAAATATTTCTATTGATTTCAGAGAGAGGAAGGGAGAAGGAGAAAGAGAGAGAAACATCAATGATGAGAGAGAATCATTCATAGATTGGCTGCCTCCTTCCTGCACATCCCCTGTGGGGGATGGAGCCCGAAACCTAGGCATGTGCCCTGATTGGGAATTGAACTGTGACCTCCTGGTTCATGGGTTGATGCTCAACCACTGATCCACACTGGCTGGGCAAATTGGTTGTTTTTTAAATTTTTAATTTTTTTTAAGATTAAAAGCACTTTAATGCTTTTAAGAAATTTAAACTTTTTATTGTTTAAAGTATTACGTGAGTTTCCTTTTCCTCCCATTGACCTCTCCCTGGCCACTTCTACCCACGAGCACATGCCCTCACCCCCTCATCCCCCACTCCCTGTGTGCATTGGTTATGCTCATATGCATACATACAAGTCCTTTGGTTGATCTCTTACCCTCTCATCCCTCATCTTCCTTTCATTGGTTGAACAGTCTGTTCAATGCTTCTATGTCTCTGGTTCTATTTTTGTTTATTAGTTTGTTGTTCATTATATTCTGCAAATGAGTGAGGTCATGTGACATTTATTTTTCTGTGACTGGCTTATTTCACTTAGCCTAATGTCCTCACTGCTGTTGCAAATGGTAATAATTCTTTTTTTACAGCAGTGTAGTATTCCATTGTGTAGATGTACCACAGTTTTCTAATCCACTCATCTGCTGATGGGCACTTAGGTAGTTTCCAGATCTTAGCTTTTGTAAATTGTGCTGTTGTGAATATAGGGGTGCACATATCCTTTCTGATTGGTGTTTCTGTTTTCTTGGGATATATTCCTAGAAGTGGAATTACTGGGTGAAATGGAAGTTCCATTTTTAATTTTTTGAGGAAACTCTATACTGTTTTCCACAGTGGCTGCACCAGTCTGTATTCCCACCAGCAGTGCACGAGGGTTGCTTTTTCTTGCCAGCACTTGTCATTTGTTGATTTGTTGATGATAGTCATTCTGACAGTGTGAGATGGTACTTTATTGTCTTTTGGATTTAGCGACTTTGAGCATGTTTTCATAAGTTGGTTATTTTTGAATGACTAAAAAGCGATAAACAAAGAAGAACAAGAGAAAAAGTAGAAAGATAGTAGAAAAGAAATATTGAGAAAGATATTTTTGTATGAATGCTAGAACCTGATTATGGGAATATGCTTACACCTTAACCTAGCAAGGCCTACTAACTATATTAATTAAAATAGAAGCTTTACAAACAAGGCCTCTATAACAGCTGCTGAGACAGGAAGTTTACTGATTAAACTCTTACTGTCTTCCTTGACTTTGAAATGTTTAGATGGTAATTATAATTTATAGCATTGTGTTCTTACAGCCTTGTTTCTGCATAAACCTTAAGATTATAACTTCCAATTGCACAACTAGCAGGAATCAGATTAATAATGAATAGCACTTGAGCATTTCCAATGGGAAATATAGGGGCCATATTAAATGGGAAAATCTCATGGTCAGATGATAATAATTGAAGAGTTGTGTAGGTTGCCCTCAAACTATGAGTAAATGTCATACCAGAGGCAAATACAGAGAAATGAGACAGAGAGCAAAACATGGATTATAGGTTAGAAATAATTCAGAGTGTTTTTCTAGGTGAAGGCCCATGGAACCTGCCTGCCCCCCATTTATCTGCTTTTCACTTTTTAGAAAATTCAGCCTTGACTTTCATCCAAGGTTATCATCTTGGCCCATCCCTAATGTTCTGTTGTTCAGCAGGACAAATGCTTACCCTAAGGCTTCCTAGGAATGAACCTTCTTAGCCCTGTGGGAGCACATTATCCAATCAAAATGTTGGTCATTAATGCATCCTTTAGATTGATTTATGACCAAAATTTTAAAGTGTTGACATAAAAGGGCACCACACTCAACC
>PVJC01023735.1:0-26149 GCA_004026665.1 Murina feae | reverse complement strand
GAGACCCTGCAGCAAGACTGCACTAGTGGCCCTGCCATTCAAAGGTCTGCAGCCACCGAGAGACAGACTATAAACAGAGGTGCAGTGCAGAAAGTGGATGAAGAAAAACACAGCTGATAGAGGGATGGAGAGTGACGGGCACACACACATAAGTCTTTTGGGCTTTATTTTATTACTCCTTTAAAGATACAATGGTCTTCGTCAGAGAGTTACAACCTTTGCCTGGCAAAGTAGTAAAGATGTAATGTGATGCATAAGAAATCTAGTTCATAGTAAACACAAGAAAAACAACCGCACGCTTAAATCATTGTTAAGTATACAGTTTACAAATATTATAGACATATTTATAAAACATTGCGTTTTTAATTATATAGTTTCCACTGTTATTACTAGCAATAAATTTTCCTTTAAAAAACAAAATTAGCCTGGCTAGAGTAGCTCAGATGGTTTGACATCGTCCCATGCACCGAAAGGTTGCCGGTTCGATTCCTGGTCCAAGCAAATACCTGGATTGCAGGTTTGATCCCCAGTCTGGGAGCACACGGAGGGCAACTGACCAATGTTTTTCTCTCACATCGATGTTCCTCTTTCTCTTTCTCTCTCTCTCTCTCTCTCTCTCTCTCTCTCTCTCTCTCTCTTTCCCTCTCTCTAAGCATATCATTTGCTGGGGATTAAAAAAATAAAACAACCTCTTCCAACTTCCTCCTTAAAAAAAAAACAAAAGATGACACAAACCTAAAACTTACCTCCAGACTAACCAAGGAGTTGCGTGAGAGATCTAAAGATCTTAGACTTGTTAAACTCCTCAAAGAATTTCCTAGGTGAGTAATCTTTTCTTGGTAAGTTCCAGGAATAGATAATGACTGAAGTTCAGCTAAGAAAAGAAAGTTGTGAGATTTTAACATTATTTTTTTAAACATATTTTATTGATTTTTTACAGAGAGGAAGAGAGAGAGATAGGGAGTTAGAAACATGGATCGGCTGCCTCCTGCACACTCCCCAATAGGGATGTGCCCGAAACCAAGGTACATGCCCTTGACCGGAATCAAACCTGGGACCTTTCAGTCTGCAGGCTGATGCTCTATCCACTGAGCCAAACCAGTTAGGGCAACATTATTTTTTTAACTGAAAATAAATCATCATAAAAGCAAGATATCATAATCTCAAAATCAAGAATTGCATATAAAGTTTCAGCTTTTGTTCCCCACTAAAAATGCTACACAAAAAGATATGCTCAGCGGGGCTGGCATAGCTCAGTGCGTGGGCATCACCTTCTGGACCAGGAACCAGGAGGTCATGGTTCGATTCCCGTCAGGGCACATACCCTGGTTGCAGGGCTCGATCCCCAGTGTGAGGCGAGCAGGAGACAGCGGATCAATGATCCTCTCTCACCAACGATTCTCTCTCACCAGAGATGTTTCTATCTCTCCTCCCTCTCCCTTCCTCTCTGAAATCAATAAAAAAAAATTTTTTTTAAAAGATATGCTCAGAAATATAAAAGACAAATCAAAATAGAAAACTAACAATATTCATGTAAACCACTGGGAAAGCAGGATAAGGGAAACAACACCAGAAAAACAAAGAAAACAAACAGAAAACAAACAATAAAATGGCATACATAAGCCCTACTCTATTGATAATTACACTAAGTGTAAATGGTCTAAACACACAATAAAAGACAGAGATTGTCAGAGTGCATTAAAAATGAATGAACTGTTCACTATCTACAAGAAACTAGTTTCAAATAAAACGATGTAGGAAGGTTAAGACATAAAATAGTAAACAGATGGGGAAAGATATACCTGCAAACACCAAAGTACAGCTGGAGTGGCTACACTAACATCAGATAAAGTGGATGTCTCAGACAAAGAAAATTATCGGGGCAAGATGTCTCGACCAAGTATCAAGCTACGAGAGTCCCTCCAACCAGAAGACAAAGAATCCTAAATAGTTTGCAACAAACAGCATAGCTTCAAAACACACGGAGTGAAAGGAGAAACAGACAGATGTACCATTACAGTTAGGCCCCCCACGCCTCCCAACCACCTACCCCACCTCCCACCTCCCCCGGCACAGCCCCCAAGCCCAGCCCTCCACCCCTCAGCCCCACCTTTGCACACGTGCCCCCGGGCACCCCCACCCCGCACCCCCCTGGCCTGTGACCGTTCGGTCCCTGTGCCGGCCCCTCTGGCCTGATCCCGACCCTTGGCGGGAAGCTTGCGCCCTCAGCCCGCGCCCCACGCCCGCCCGCCGGCCGGCCCGCCGCCACGCACCCAGGTCTTGGTGAGGCGACAGGCCGCTCTTCTCCCAGATCCTCTCCTCGCTCAGCACCAGACGCGGGCCCGCCGGCGCCATGCTTTCAAACGGGCCAGGGCCTGCGCCTGCGCAGTTTGGCCGCGGAGGCCCCCCCCCAGGGTGGCCTGGGGGCGTGGTCGGGATGGGATGGGCGGGGCCTCGGGTGGGCGGGGCCAGGAGCTGGAACCCGGCTGGAAGGGGTGGGCCTCCGGGAGGAGGGGAGGAGGTGGGTGGGGCTCCGCGGGGTGGGGTGGAGTTGGAGCCCCAGTGAGGGCGCGGGGCGCGAGCCCGGCCAGCTCTGCCCACGATGCCGCCGGCGCGCTGCCGCTGGCGGGGCGCGGAGCCGAGCCCTCCCTAGGAAAGACGGCTTGCCCATAGGGACCCGCCCCACCTCCGGGCTCCGCGGCTTCCCAGCCGGCCGCGGTCTTGGGCGGACGCCCCGCACCCGGAGTCGCAGGTCTCTCCCTCCGCAGCCGCTCGGTGGCGGCCAGTCCCTCCCCGACTGTCCTCAGCTTCCCGGCCCTCTCTGGGGTCGGATCTAGCAGTCACCCGCTGCCCGGAACGCTCTTGCGTGTCCGTCCCTCTGGGTCCTTATGGGGTGTCAGGAGGAGCTTTTGAGATCTGCAGGATTTAGGGGCGACCCCCCATTCCGGGTCTGAGTCTGCCCCACGCAGCCTGCGCCCTGAGTGCCCCTCTCAGCCCCCTCCTGGTATACGGGGGCGCCCCTCACCCCAGATTTAAACAGCTTGTTGGTAACGTCGCCTGGCATGTCACAGCCCAGGTGGTGGGTGCAGGGCGGGTTATGCAGGGTGCCCCGTCCTAGGCAGAGCAGAACTTGAGCCTGGCACACCGGCCTCCGTGCGCACCTGTGCGAGCGATTGATTGCGGCTGGAGAACACTCGGGAACACCGGGTCGAGAGTGTCCTGTGACACCGTACGTCCCGCCCGCAGTCCCCTTCCTGCAGGACGGGAGGCATTCCGGCGCATCCCAGCCAGCTGTGCTCGCCGCACCAGTTTCCCCGCGTGGACTTCCTGCAGCCAGGAAAGCGACCAAGTAGCTCTGCTTTTCAGAAGCAAACAAAGGCAGACAAAAGGCTTCTGTCGGCCCCAACCCAAGACACGTAGTTTGTCAGGCACAGCCCGCACTCCAAACACCGCCGCTTCCTCCTGCCGCGGTCACTTCAGGTCAGGTGGCCCAGTCTGTGGGGCCGAGCAGACCTCAGCACATGTCCTGTGGGACAGCGCCACACAGCCTTGCTAACGCAGACAACAACTTTGAGAATCATGTTTTCCGTTCCTGAAGTGTTGCATATTCATTGTAGAAAAGACAAAAAAATTTTCAGGAGAAAACGGAGATTAAACATTTCACCCCACAGAGAGAACCATTGTTAATGCTTTCTCTGTATCCTTCAGGGAAGTCTTCCCAGCCTGTGTGTATTTAACAGTGGTGAGGTTATGCTGAGCACGCTCATAGATATTTCGTTTTTGTTTTTGTGTTGCTTCTTATAAACAGTTACTAAATATTCTTCAGCATCACTTATTAAACACCATTTTCAATGGTCCCATTAGATCATGAACTAAACCCAGATTTATTTAACCTGTCTGTTTCCACTTTCTTTATGGTGACAAATCTAGTCGGGTGTTGTTTTGAAGTTCCTCCTGAGATGCTCCGAGTGGGGGGAGGGTGTAAAATGGGGCGGTTTCCCACTTTCTCCGAGACTCAGGAGCTTATCCCAGGTCTTCAGAGCCAGAGCGGCTGAGGGGAACTCTGTGCTCCTGAAATGTGTGTGACTGCTATGAGTTGTCATCTCTGCATTGTGACAAAAGCCAGCACTATTTCACCAACAAGGAAACTGGCCAACTGGGCTCAATTTGATTGAAAATCAATGTCCTATAGGAGCTCCCATGAGCCTGAAGATGAACCCACACACCCACATCTCCCCTGTGTCTGCTGACAACTCCCACACACGCATATTCCTGCACTCACTAACACCACTGCACACTCTCAGGCAGCCTCTCAGCCATATACCCAAATGCACACTTGCACACAGACCTCCAGAGCCAGCACACAGCCAGGGCTCCAACGCTGTGGGTCTTTACCAGCCAGGTGGCGGGAACTGCCCTTGGTCACCGGTCAGGTGCTGTTGAGCCAGATTGCTCTGTCGGCTCACCCCGACCTGGACGAAGTGGATACTGAGCAGATGCACCTGAAAGACTTCTCATCGATGTGCCTGTGGTCCATGCTGCTTCCAAGTCTCCAGGAGGACATCAGCCCGGGGAGCAGGCCCTTCCCACCCTCCCGTTCCCCATCAAAGCCTTTTCATGGAATGTATATGATTAATGACAGCTTTGCAGTGGGTATACTTCCTCTTGTGCTCATTCCTTCATAAGTATTGAACAAAAGAGCCCTTTCCCTCATTACATTTCTAACAGTAAAAATCAACACCAATATTTGGGAATAGTCAATGTGTCATTTTGCCAAATAACTCTCTCTGAAGTGTGAATGAGCTGGAGTGCCAGGCCCTTTCTGTGCCACTTTAAGGTAAAGACTCTCAAGAATGAGCTGGGAGCATGACAACATCTTGACCCATAACTAGTAATCTTAACACAGAGCTTGGGTCCTGCTTCCTCTGCCTTGTCTAGAACAGCAAGGCACCGCGTGAGCTCCGTCAGCTCATGGGACAGGCTGTGGGGTGGCCGCTGCGGCCTGAGGGAGTCCAGGTCTGTGTCTGTGCTTTACACTGAAGCTTTCATTGGAGGCGCATTCCAGGACACCAGGCAGCAGGACTGACAGTGGGATGGGCCGCAGGTGCCCTAAGAGAAGAACCTCATCTGCCAGGAGCAGATCCAGCCTTGCTGAGCCATGGCAGGTGCATTGCAGGTGTTGTCACAAGGAAGCCATTCTCTCATGTCCATTTTACAGGGGAGTGATCTGGGCTTAAGGAGCCGAGAAACTTGACATGAGCCACACCCAGTTCTGCTATCAAACATCAGCTCTTTACTAATGGAGACCACCTTCCATAAGACACCGCCTGCAGGGTACAGAGGGACTCCTGGGACCCCTGAAACGGGGGTGGGGGTGTCACCTTGCCACCAGCCTGCAGCAGTCTGGCCTTTCTTGCGGTGTACACTCCACAGACGTGATATTGCTCTGAGAGGGCCTGCTTTCCTTATCACCCCACAGAAAAGACTGAGTTGCCTCCTGCAGGTTATGTGCCGTTTTCTGTACTTATTTAACCTCCAGCAACCATTTTCAGAACTTGATCCCTGTTAATAGTTTGTTCAAAGGCCCCTTTTCAGTCTCAAGGAGCAGGAAGCAATATTCTTTTAAAAACCAATTAGCCACACATTTTTGCTCATTAAATAAATATTTTTTACTTTGGACCCAATTGATTTTTCAGATACGAGGAACAATGGGCTGAGTCACCTGTTTGCAGGTCTGCAGCCCCTTTCCTCCCCGGCCTTTGAAGTCCATGGGAGGCGGCCACACCTGGCGCACGGTGGGACCCAGTCCTATCCCACAGACACATGCCTGGATTCTCACCAACTTCACGGGTGTTTAGATATTGGCATTCCATCTGCTAACATATCCTTCTTCTTGGAACCCCATGACATGCCCTGCAGGGGAAACTGCCCGAGGGATAAAGGGATGGAAGCATCTGGGAAAGAGTGCCAGGAAGTCTGCCCCCGGGAGCTCCTCACACACCAGCAGTGCCAGCCCAGGGTCTTCACCCGCCTTGTTTATGAAGCCCCACCTTGCCTTGTTTCCTGGTATCTCCTTCCCTATTTCATGGCTGCCAATACCAATGGAAGGCAAGTGAGAGAAGCCAAGGCTTGTTCAGTTCTGTAAAAGAAGCCTTCAGCACAGGTTTATTCATTCAACACATGTGGATTGAGTGCTTACCTATTCCAGGTCCTGCTTTAAGTGGTGGGTATAGAGTGGACCTTTGTTCACAGTGAGGGAGGACGGGGAGTGGGCATCGGTATGCGATGCAGCACGCCCGGAGGTGAGACGTGCGGTGGAAACAGTGAAGGGGAACAGGGCTAGGGGACAGCACTGGGCAGTTCTCAGTTGCACAGGGAGGAGAGGCCTGATCAGGGAAATGCTGGTTGAGTCGATACCTCAAGGAATGGAGGCAATGCTGTCTACACCAGGGATCTGGGGGAAGAGCAGGAGAGGTCCTGACACAGATGCTCAGAGTAAGGGGGTGGTGACCATGGCCAGCCACAGGGTGGGTGAATGGGACACGCAGTCCTGCCCGCACAAGTGCTGGCCTGAACCGACTGGCGTCAGCACCTCTTGAAGCCAAAATACCAAAGAAGTGTTTGTTTCTATACCTTCCAGCGTTTTCTTCTTGCCTGCGATTATGTTTCTGCTGACCACCACTGCATCCACATCCCACTGACCTTAGAGTGCTTTGTTCTTTCTCTAGTTTGTACAGATCGACAGGATACCAAACCAAATGACAGGTCTTACAGGAAATGTATTTAATTTAGTTTAAATAAATGTCATATCAGTTACTTAGATAGTCAAATAGTTCATGTGATACTTGTGAACAGAAATAGCCATAGGGATAAAAAAATAAAGATTGAGAGCAGAAAGCCAAAGAAGCAGAATCAACAAATAATTGATCTATGTAAACAGGAATCTTTCAATTTCTAGTAGTCCTCAGTTTTGTTGTTTGCACATTCATAAGCTGATTATTTTGGTGGTATTAATAGAATTCATTTAAGTGATTTATTTTCTAATTCTTGAAGAGAGCTTAGAACTGGCTTATGGGCTAATTTCTAACCTACATTAAGGGCTATGTGTCATTAAATTCATGTAGCGCATCAGAAAGATACACTAGGAAACAAATAAAAATCATAACAATATTTTGAAAGGGCCTAAAAAGAAACAAAATGATCAAAGCTATGAAAGAACAACATAATGATTTAGAATTAGAACAACTTGCCTCAAAAAGTGATTTAAAAGTGACACAAATGATCTGGGAAGAAATAGGATTAGAACAATTTAAAAGTGAAGTGGTTGGAGAAAGTAAATATTTGAAAAGGCAAATGACTAAACTCAGGAGAGAATTTAAAATATTTTTATAACTTAGAGAAGACTAAACTAGAACACACCAATGAAAAAGCACAATGAATATTGCCTTAATAAAAATAAGAGAACTGAAGGCTATGTCTCAAAGTAAACAATGCAGGACGAGGAAGAAAGGACTCAAGAGGTAGTGGTCCAGAGATGGGCAAAGACGCCCATGGATGCAGAGACCCTGAGGAAGACAGCAAAGCACAGACCAATAGAATAAGTGTAATTCAAGAAAACGTTCCTGCCCTAACCAGTTTGGCTCAGTGGATAGAGTGTCGGCCTATGGACTGAAGGGTCCCAGGTTTGATTCTGGTCAAGGGCATGTACCTTGGTTGGGGGCACATCCCCAGTGGGGAGTGTGCAGGAGGCAGCTGATCGATGTTTCTCTCTCATCGATGTTTCTAACTCTCTATCCTTCTTTCTTTCTCTCTGTGAAAAATCAATAAAACATATATTTAAAAAAAGAATAAAGAGTTATCTTAAAAAGAAGAAAAGAAAAAGAACACATTCCTGGAAGAAGAACAACCTCTTGAAAATATATAGGAAAGCAAGTGCCAGTGTGGCTCGGTGGTTGAGTGTCAACCTATGAACCAGGAGGTCACAGTTGGATTCCTGGTTAGGACACATGCCTAGGTTGCCAGCTCAATACCCATTGTGGGGCGTGCAGGAGGCGGCCAATCAATGATTCTCTCTCATCATTGATGTTTCTCTCTCTCTCTTTCCCTTCCCCTGTGAAATAAATAAAAATATATACATATTTTTAAAAGCAAAAAAGCAAGTGCATCAAGTCTTGGAAAACCAACACAATACAACACGATTGGCACCAGGCATTTATTAACAAAGTAAGTGGGCTTTACAGAAAACGAGAGTTTATTTGGTCAGGAGGCAAAAAGGCCAGCTCACTCATAAAGGAAAGGAAATCAGAAGTGACATATTCCAGATGAAGAGAATGTAGGCCAGGAACTTACATTCAGCCAAACCGACCCCAGAGTGTTGATAGAATTGCTGCAGACACATGGAGAATGTTCTCGAGAGCCTGGCTGAGGGTCCACCTCACAGTGGTCAGCAGCGATTCCCTAAGGGCGAGATGGGAAAGAGTTTAGGCTCTGTGGGCCAAGAGGCAAACTAAAGGGACTATGCAAGGCCTTCCAGAACCATTTACAATGTAACCACTTAGAATGTAAAGACCATCCTTCCTTGGACAGGGCTTGACTTTGCCATAAGTCAGGCTGTGCTAACTCTGCGTATGAGAACTTGGCTGAGACGACTAAAGTGATCGGGGAGCTAGGAATTAAGATCTAGAATTTGGTATCTGGTTTTGGATTCAATATTCTACATGCAAACTTGGAATCCAGAATCTGAATACTGAGTAGTTCAGAATGTTCCCTTAGGATTCTCTTAGTGTCTATGGAGACATGATGATATCTCCTCTTTCATTACAGATATTGGTAATTTCTATCTTCTATCTCTCTTTCTTTGATAAGTCTGGTTAAAGATTTATCAATATTATTGATATTTTCAAAGACCCACCTTTTAGTTTCATTGATTTTTTCTTTATTGTCTTTCTGTTTTTAATTTCATTGATTTCTCTTATCTTTATTATTTCTTTCCTTCTGCTTACCTTCACTTTAATTTGCTCTCTCTTCCTTTTCCAATTTCTTAAGGTGAAAGTTTTGATTGTTGATTTTATTTTTTTTTGTTTTAAATACAAACATTTCTTTATTCTTTCTAATTGATTTCTACTATAAATGATCAATTCTAAAATAATAATAATAATAATAAATGGTCTATTCTATAAATTTCCCTCTAAACATTGTTTAGTTTTGATATAGTGTATTTTTGTTTTCATTCAGTTCAAATAATTTCCAATTTTCTGAGACATCTTCCTAAATACCTGGATTATCTTGAATGTACTGTTTAATTTCCACATATTCCCACATCTTGGGAATGGAAGAAGGTATACCAGATGGTGGACCAAAAAGGGGTCACATGTTAAACCTGACAAGCTCTGGGCAGGGAAGGGTGTCACATGGGAGGCCTTATAAACTCAGAGTCTGGAAGTAACCGCGTAGGATGATCTGAACATAAACATTTATTTACCTTAAGTGAGTCTATTGTCTTTTTGCATCTAAGATAACGTACCTTTGAAATGTCAGAGTAATCCCTCTTTTATTTTAAAGTTATAGACTGAAAACATCATCATCATCATTTTATTATTATTATTATTATTATTTCAGAGAGAAAGGGAGAGGGAGAGGGAGAGAGAGAAACATTCAGTATGAGAGAGAATAATTGATTGGCTGCCTCCTGCACGTCCCCTGCTGGGATGGAGCCTGCAACCCAGGCATAAGCCTGGAATCCAACCAGTGACTCTTTAGTCTACAGGCTGACGCTCTTACCCACTGAGCCAAATCGGTCAGGGCTCATCATTATTTTTAGATCTAATGTCCATAAAAGCTCACAGCATTTTTTAAGTTAATTGGTAACAGAGCAGTGGTATTGTTTTCCACTCTTTGTGCACAAAATCGATAGGGTGACAATGGGATCCTCCAAACAAAATATTCAGGGCGGGGAGGGTTCTGTGGTCCGGTGCTTAGGAAACACTGAGCTCTAGGGCGCCTTCTAGAAAGACACGCAACACACATGACAAGAAGCCCTGCAGCCGAGAAACAGCTTTGTTCAGTCCACACCAAGCTGATGGGGAACTTCTCACCCAAGATGTCTAGGACCATAATTCCAGAAGGAAAAACTTGACTCGTTGCTAGAGGAACAGTAGCTATGGAAATGATTCCGTATCTCTCCGCACTGGAATTCACCAGGTTAAAAAAAGCAGTTTGAATAGTTCCCTCTATTGGAAGAATAAAGAAAGAGATGAATGGAAAAACTCAGATGGGAAGAAGAGCTTCTAGGTTTTGAGCAGCTGATGAGGGATGTTTTAACTTTGTTTTTTTCTTTCAACTTTTAGTCTTGGAGATCAGAGGACATCGGGGGCCTCTGGGACTCCGGAATGGTCTCAATTTCCAGGACCATCCAGGGCCAGTTGCAAGGTCCAAGCCTTTGGGGTCAGGTGTGGACCCGGTTGGTCAGATCCAGCAGGAGGATGGCATCCAGTTGTAGTCCAGTGTGGCCCTCAGCCTTGTGTTGCACACCCAGTTGTCTGCTTCTCAGTGGCTTGTCTCATGTGGCCCCTGTACTTAACCAAGCTTCGTGGAGAGTGAGGGAGTGAACGTGTCCAGCACTTGAAACGTTGCCTGGCACAGAGCAAGCAAAGTGTTACCTACTGCGTGAGTTTCTTTAAATTTTCTTTAGCTTATATCCTCTTTTCAAGAACAATAATTAGGCGCACATACTAAATTTGGGCTCACACGGATATTAACACGGCATCTTTCTGAGGGCCTCTTCAGATACTTCTGGTTCCCACCTGTGGGACAGTGTCCACTTCATGGGGGAAAACTGGGGCAGGGCATGCCCTTGCTCCCCTTGGAAGTTACATCTTCCCTCTTCTCCCTGTTCACTGCGCGATAGACTGACATTTGCAGAGGCAACTAATGGTCACCAAACCCACAGCACCAACAAACCCGAGGGTGATCTCCAAAAGGTAAGTTAAGGAATGAAAAATACAGAGCGGGTCAGTCCCAGATGGGAACAGATTTGCAAGCAGAATAAGAGCGTCTGTACCCAGATGTGCATGTCCCAGCACATGTGTGCGCAAGTGGGTGTGCAATTCTGCTTTGAAATATGAAATATCTAATATCCAATCTAAAACGCCCTCGTGCCATGTGTTGCATCTGAATGCTATTACTGCCCACGAAGCCTGCCGTGAAGCTCTCTTGACAGTGTAACCATTTCCCGGAGCAAACACGTCCTCTGTGGCATATGCAGTCCCTGCTTCTGTTCTGGCCGAAGCCCCCAGCAGCTGCACCGAGGAGCCCTGGTTATTTGTAGGATGCTTGCGCCTGGGCACCAGGTTGGGTTTAAATGTGTTCAGCACCTCCGTGATTCAGCAGGGGAAGGAAAGGACCTCTATCTTGACATCTTGCAAGCATACAAGTAAAATGTAAATGTTAAAAATTACAATTATAAATGGTGTGCATGTTTGATTTTCTTCACATCCTATCCATTTACCCATCCGCCCAGCTCCTTCACACGGTTTCAAAATGCCTGGAGGAGGTGCACCTTCCACACCTGCTCCTGTGGCCTGGGCACCAGGCAGCGTCCCTAGCGGCAGCGAGGGCCACAGAAGCCTACCCTGCGAGAGGCACTGCTTTGTTTATTCTCTTCCTGCTTTTAATTCCGTAGCAAACACGAGCATAATACTCGTGTGAAGGTTCAGGCATTGTAAAGATCAAATATCAGCAGAAATTGAAGAATTAGGAGCGGAGAAGGGAACACCTTGTGCTTGGTGTCACGTGAATGCCCTAGTAGGGCAGAACAAGCGTAAAGGAATCTTTAAAACACACATAAAGAAACTGCATGAAATTCAAAACAAGGCAGAGCTTATCAGAGGAGGAAGCTCTGCCCACCAATTTAAGGATTACAACAAAAGGATGCGATATTTGCACACATATTCAATTAACTCTGTGCTCACTCTCATGCCCGCCAGTAGAATCCTTGGCTGCCTGCTTAGTGGGTCAAGGCTTGGTCAAAAATCCTCATCCTGCAAAGGGAAGCAAGGGTGACTGCTTCATGCAGCCACTAGCTTGCCACCTGTTGAACACCTACTATGTGCCAGGCACCATGCCAAACATGACAACATCTCTAGGTGGGTCCACCTGTAGGCAGGCACTTTCCAGTCAGCAGGGTGTCATTCAAACACAGCGAAGAATCTGAGATCAAATGTCCTCATGGCAGCCCAGGTACTTGTCCTCAAGACGATGGGTCTTGTCAGAGCTCATAGGAGGCTGGGACACAACCCACATAGTTAGAAAGAGGACTCAAGTATGCAGGATCTCAGCCCAGCCCTGAGCCCAGCCCTGGGCACTGACCCTTAAGTACTTCACTTTGGGGGCTCAACTATCTCGGACACTACCACAGACAACACCTCTCAGATCTCATTTCCTTACACCAATGGCACAGGCACAATCAACCAGCATCTCAACCAACATGGACAACACTTGAGCATATGAGGAAAGAGCTCAAGTGTCAGATCAAGTTCCAGCCCAGTCTCCATTCAGCTGTGTGTCTCTGGTCGGGTCAAGCAATCTCTCTGTGCTTCTGCTTCCTTATGTAAGTGTGACCACAATAGCAGCTCCTGCATCCCAGGCTGACCATAAGGAGGTTAACAAATGAAGACTAATTTTTTTAAATACAGATATCCCCACTCCCCACCTGCACTAAGCACTCTGGGCTTCACCTTCAGATTAGTCCCAGGCATGCTGGGATTCTAGTTGGGGATGCATTTACAGTTGAACTTGGATAGACTTGACATTTTAGCAGTAATGCAGTTTGCAATCCATGAAGGGTATTCTCTATTTGTTCAGGTTTTCTTTATTTCTCTTCAGTCATGTTCTGCATGTCTTGTGTATCTTTTGTTAAATTTAGACCTTAGGATTTTATAGTTTTGATGCTATTACAAACTGAATAAGTTAAAAGTTTTATTTACAAATTATTTGCTGCTACTATATAGACATATAAGTAATGGTGGTGTCTGATCTTATATCCAGACAAAGATGAACTCCTTTTCATTCTACTAGGTGTCTTGAAGATGCATTGTCAGTGAACAGAGATAATGGTTTTACTTCTCCCAGACCAATGCTTACGTTTTCTATTTCATTCTTGATTTGTTTTACTAAGATCTCCAAGAAAATGTGAAATAGAAATGGTTAGAGAGCCGCCTTCCTTCCCTTCTTCCTGGTCTTAAAGAAGCATTAAGTATTTTGCCACAAGGAAGATGTTAGCTGAGGTTTTATATCAATGCCTCTGATTGCTTTGCGTTTTACCTTGTATGAATTTTGAATATTGGTAAAGGCTCTTTCTGCTGCTATTGTGATGTCCATATGGTTTTCTCCTTTATTTTTGTCATTGTGAACTCCATTGATTTGATTTCCAATACTAGCATAATCTTGCATTCCTGGAAAAAAAGCATTCTTTTTATACATCTATGGGTTCAATTTAATAGTATTTTGTTGACATTTTTTTTTGCATCTCTTCATTTCATGAAAATGTTCGTCTGTAATTTTCATATCTTAGAACATCTTTGCCAAGTTTTTATGTAAAAGTTAAGCTGGCCTCATACAACAAGTCAGGAAGGTTCTGGTCGTAGCCAGTCTGTGGATGGAAAAATACTGGGTTTGATTCTGGTCAAAGGCATGTAACTCAGTTACAGGCTCCTCCCTGGCCGGGGCCCTGGTCGGGGCTCCTGCAGGAGGCAACCAATCATGTTAGTTTCTCTCACATTGATGTTTCTCTCTGTCTTTTCCTCTCTCTTCCACTCTCTAAAAATCAATGGAAAAATATCCTCAGGTGAAGAATAATCCTATATAATAAAAGGGTAATATGCAAATTGACCCTAACAGCAGAATGACTGGGAATGATTGGTCAGTATGACACACACTGACCACCAGGGGGCAGATGCTCAATGCAGGAACTGCCCCTGGTGGTCAGTGCACTCCCACAGGGGGAGCTCTGCTCAGCCACAAGCCAGACTGATGGCTACCAGTACAGCAGTGGTGGTGGGAGTCTCTCCCACCTCCTCAGCAGAGCTTAAGATGTCCGACTGCAGCTTAGGCCTGCTCCCCGCTGGCAAATGGACATTCCCCGAGGGCTCCTGGGCTGCCAGAAGGATGTCTGATGGCCAGCTTAAGCCCAATTGCTTGGGGAGCAGGCCTAAGCCAGCAGGTGGACATCCCCTGAGGGTTCCCATACTGTGAGAGGGCACAGGCCAGGCTGAGGGACCCTCTGAGTGCACAAATTTTTGTGCACCGGGCCCCTAGTAATAATAATAATAATAATAATAATAATAATAATAATAACAATAATGTCAAGAAGGTTCTGTTCTCCTTAGTTTTGGGAATAATTTATGAAAATTTTGCTTTATATATTCATTAATTATTTTGTAGAATTTATTTTTGAAGTTATCTAGCTCAGCAGTTTTCTTTGTGGAAATGTTTTTTATAGCAAATTCAATTTTTTTAATAATATAGTTATGTCAAAAGTGTTCAGTTCATTAAGTTTCTCACCTAGGGAGGAAATATAGGCCTGTTCAAATTTTCTGTTTCACCTGTGTCAGTTTTGGTAACTTGAGTTCCCAAATAATTTGTTTATTACATAGGTTGTCAAATTTATTGGTATAAAATTTTTCATAATGTTCCAATATGATACTATGAAAATGTATATAATTTATATTGATATCCTCTCTTATATTCCTGATAGTGGTAATTCATGATTATTTTTCCTTTGATCAGTCTTGCTAAGGTTTTATCAATTTTATTAATCTTTTCTAAAAATACCTTGTTTTTTTATAACTTCTCTGTTTTATTATTTTTTTCTCATCTTTGTCATTTTCTCCCTCCTACTTATTTTGGATTTAATTTGCTCATTATTTTTAAACTTCTTAAGGTGAAATCTTTGACATTTCTTGGAAAAATTTATTTTTTCTAAAGTGAACATTTAGAGTTGCAAGTGTCCCTTTAAGCTCATCTTAAAGATTTGATATGTTATGTATCACTCAGTTTGAAATATTTTCTAATTTCCCTTGTGATTTTTTGAGCTTATGGGTTATTTAAAAGTGTGTTATTTAATTTGCAACTATTTGTGTATAATTAGTTTTGCGTTCTAATTTAAGTCCACTGTGATCAGAAAATAAATATACTCCCTAAGATTTCACTTACTGGAAATAGTTAAGACTTACTTTATGATCCAGCATAGGAGCTATAGTACTTTGATATTTTAGAATTTCCATTTGGTTCTTTAAAAAGTAATTTTTGTTTCTCTGCTGAGATTCCCTGTTTATTCCTTGTGACTGTATTTTTGTTGAATTCCCTGAACATATGAAAGTCATTGTCTTCTAGTTTCACCCTCTTTCATTATCTGAGGTTGGTTTTTGACTGCTTTTTCTTATACCTGAGTCACATTTTCTTGTTTCTTTCCATGGCTAGTAACTTTTTATTTTAAGCTGTTGTATACCAGTCATTGTTGTCAGTCTGTTGTAGAGATTCTGGATTATGTTGCCTTCCTCTGAAGAGTGCTCAGTCTTGTTCTGGCAGGTTGTTTACTTGGATGACCCCAAGCACACGCTCTTCTTTTCTGCAGTGGACAGTAGCTGCCACCTCTGCTCAGCTCCTCCTGCCCCAAGATGCTGCTTTTCTTCCCTGGGATCCTTGGCACCGTGCCCCATGCATGCAGTCAGGAGTCAGCCAAAGATTTGGAGGGGATTTCTACACAGATTTGATGGCTTTGTTGTCTGTGGCTTCCCCCCTTTTGGGATTTTATCCTTCATTTTCGGCATCTGACTTTCAAGCCAGAGCTGCAGCTTCCTGTTGGGGTTATAGCAGCCCCATGCCACCCTGACCAGGTGTGCCCTCCGGCAAAAAGCTGTACACGTGAATCTTCCCTGTTGCACTTCTGTTCTTTCAAGGGTTGCCTGTATTTACATTTCTGCCTTTTAGTTCCTCTCAACTATTGTTTTATTATTTTTCCCCAAAACGTACAGTTATCATCTATGGGAGAATTACTCTGATATAAGTTACTCTGCATTTAATGCACAATTCTTTGTGTAATTTTTATATGCCCCCCAATTTATATTTTAAAATAATTGACATTTATTTACATTTATGAATGGGATTTACCAGTTTCTTTTCTTCTGCTTCTTTCATTTTACTCCTTCCTTCTGAATGAAGTATATACTCAGTGGTTATTTCAGGGAAAGTGTGTGAGTCCTACCCTCTCTTTTTAATGTTGATGTGTCCCAGAGTGCCTTTATTTTATCCTCATTCTGAGTGATAGTTTAATTGATGGATTAGTGGTGACTGTTGCTTGCCCTTCACACAATGACGCCATGCCCATTGTTTCCTGGTATGTGTTGGTATGGATGAGAAGTCTTCTGTAGTCTCTGGTTGCCATCCCTTGGTGGGTGTGCAGGACCATCTTACACACATCCACACAGCCTCTCAGACTCACTTGCCTTCTGGATCCTTTGGTCTTCACAGATACCTAAGTATCTAAACTGCATTCATATCACACTTCCTGGAAAGAGTTACTCACCTATATGTACTCATCAATCAAAAAAGTTATGCCTTCTAATTCACTAGTAGGAAAAAAAAGTCAAGGAAATCATTGCAGTGGTTTAGGACATGACAAATTAGGAATGACATTTCAACTTACATTAGCTCTATTTGGGAAGGAGAGGGAAGTGTCAGGACACCACAAGAAAGACAACAGTGGCTCATTGTCCCTCTATTCCCTAAGGCAATGCTGAGCAATTTACGAGTTCCCATTCACCCTCTTGCCTTCTGCCAAAGGTAAGATTTTTAATGGACTGAACAGTTTGGGTCCTGATTGTGTTTGCCTTCCTGGTGAGAAGGCACAGAGGAGTGTTCCTACAGCCCAGAGCCAAGCTTTGGGGAAACAACTAGACATCTGTCCCAGAAGGAGGAGGTGTTCTTGCTGCTCTCAGAACCTTCCTTTAGGAATCTTGTGATATCCAGTCATAGCTATCTTTCTTCGTTTGGGACACTTGAGAACTGGTTTCTTTTTGTTTCCCTTAAAATATAAGTGGTGAAGGGTGCTAATGGAGTAATCTTAGGGCTAAGACCCATGAGGTGCCTCTCTGGACCCAGGCTGAGGCAGGCAGATTTCCCCAACTCTGTGCCATGCAAACCCAGCAGGGTTTGGTTTTAACAGAATTGGAACAACCACTCATCTTGAAGGAGGAAATAAACGCAATTTAAGGCTGGGTAGAATGAAGTACCTGTTATGCAAAAGGAAAATGTTTCTTTTAGAAGTGGGTAAGAGAGGATTCTGGGAAGATAGCAGAGAAGTAAACACCAGAAATGGCCCTGGCTGGTGCAGCTCAGTTGGTTGAGTATCGTCCCATGCACTGAGAGGTTGATTCCTGGTCTGGGCACATGCCCAGGTTGTGGGCTCCATCCTTGGTGGGGGGCATGCGAGAGGCGGCTCATTGATGTTTTTATTTCTCGCTCTAAAATCAATAAAATTATATTTAAAGAATTTTTAAAATAAAATATAAACTCTAGAACATGGTAGAGCCAGTCCCACCTCATGGCTCATTCCTTTCCAGAATTTTCCTGGCTATTATTTATTTAGCCACAAATCTTTTATTTCACTTATTTAAACTTAAGAGCCAGTATACTTAAAGGTCTTCTTTTTGGCATTTTTATTGGGATCACCTTAAATCAATAGACTTACTCAGCTACATTTTTGTCTTCATGATACAAAACCTTTGTGTTCAAGAATTATATACTTGGGTTTCAACATCCTATGCAGGCCCAGGGCATTGTCTCCACCCCCATCTGCCCAGTGTGCTCAGGTTTGACCAGGAAGGATGCCCCACCTTCTCTCCAGACTTCTCAGGGGCTCTTCACCTGGGCTCAGGTACATAGGAGCCAGCTGGGATGAAGGCCCAACAAGCCTGAGCCTGCCTTGGAGGGGGAGGGCCTGGCAAAAGCAAAGTCCTGGGGTTGTTCTGAAGCCAAGGAGCTCCAGAGAAGGCGGGAGGGGGCTTTGTGAAGTGCACAGCTTGCTGCAGACCCCACATGGGAACTACACCGCTGCTGCTGCATTTGCAGGTAATGTTATCAAGTATGATCCCTTCCGGTGGTTTCCGCATCCCACAGCAATATTCCAAACAAAGGCTGAAATACCTGATAAAGAACCCATTAAACCCCATTTCTTCATCTGCTATTATTTTATGTGTCAGGCAGAACTTAATCTCGTGGGGACGGGCAGCCCCTTATCTTCCCAGCACAGGGAAATGGGCGCCCCATCCCGGCAAAGACTTTGAACTCCCGTAGGGAGAGAGCCAGGCCCAAGGAAGGCCGGCTGGCCAGAATGAATGAGCAAGGAAGGAACCAGGAGCTTATCTGGAGATGACCTGGGGGTCAGGGAGCTGCTATCACACAGCTGGTCAGTGGAGAGAAGGTAGTAGGGAGGTAGAAGGCTGAGCAGACTCAGCTTTAGGACGAGCTGGCTGGAAGGAAGTGGGGGGTGGGGAGCGGGGGCAGGGTGCTGCATTGACCAGGTCGCCACCAACTGTGAAAACCCACGGTGGGTATTCAGAGACTGGTTGAGAGCTCAGCACCTCATGCCCAGTCTTGTCTATACGCCTTCCCATTGCTGGCCTGGCTGATAGGCACTGGCCATCCATGGGCACTCGTTCCGGGTCCTGGGGGCCAGCCCACGTGGCTTTCTGTGCAGGCCCCTTCCTCATCTCCCGTGGTCTCCTTGTGGCCCTCTCGTCTTTTGTGGGTAAGCTGACCATGCGGTTTGAGTGTTTCTACTCTTTTCACAGAACAAGCCTCTAAAAGCATCCGTGTGCTGTTCGGTCTCCGGGGCCTTTCTGGTTTTGTTTCACGATTCCTGTGCCTTGTGAATATTCTGCAAGTAAACACTGTTCTCTGGAGCAGCAAACAGGCCTTCCATGCCCAAATGAGTGCTGATGAGCACTGCCCCCCCCCCCCGGCCCCCGCCACCCTCTGAGACCCGACATCCTCTCTGGCCAGCTCAGTCCCACACCTACATGGTGGGGTGAGGAGGAGGCTAAGGCATGGAGCCTGCTGAGTGAGGTTCTAAGAGCCTCTTTGAGGTGGAATGGCTGAGTTGAGCGCCTCTGCCGCTGTCCTGGCCTATGATGTGATCTGAGGAGCCCTCGGGGCAGTGGGTGGAGGGCCTGGTGGCCTGGCTGCCATGTATCTCTGCACAAATGTGAACAGAGAAGGCCCTGCTCCCTTGCACAGGAGTCAACTGGCCCCTTGCAACTCTAGGTAATTTGTTTATCTTTTTTTATATTGAATCTGAAAAGATTCATGCCAACCATCATTTCCACAAGTGTCAGAGTCCGGATTCATGAGTGTTTACTCCTTATGAAGCATGCAGCCTCTTGGTGAGATTGCACAGGACAAATAATTCAGGTGAAAGGGTAAATTGATGTTTGGGGCTTTATAGAAAACTAAATGTGACCAGATTAAGAAGGAAAACAAAGAGTATATGCAATTATGTCTGATTCCAATGACCCCCCACTTCACAAAGTGAATTGATTTGGCTCTAACGTTCCCTGGTCTGTGCACCAGACTGTGGACCATGAGTGTGTGCACTGTGGGTGGCCAGGAGCTGGCAGGGCAAGGGATCTGGAGGCTGAGGGTCTGGTCCCAGCCCTGCCTGCTGCCCATGGCCATGTGTCCTTCCAGAATGGCACAACGGGCTGACCCTCTGATAGCAATGTCCTACCCACGGCACAGGTCAATGAGGAAATGAAGGGGAGGTGCTTTGCTAATTGCAGAGATGCCTACAAAGAAGGCTGTGCCAAGCATGCAGGGCATCAGCAGACAGAAGTTTACCCCAACAACCACACACACACCACACACACACACACACACACACACACACGCACACGTGTGGCAACATCCCTCTGCTCCCAGTCAGCAAGAGCCTGCCTGGCCTGGTGGAGTCCCACATCTGTCTGCCTAAATCAGGCTTGTGGCATAAGGGAACGCTCCACAGGCACCCAGCTCCGAGAAGCGGGAGCAGTTTATCCACTGTTCAGGGAACTTCCAATTCCAGTCCCCCATCCCTTGCTCACCATTCTGAAACCCAGATAGCACTGGATACTGGGAGTTTTCTGAGTTTGGTGCAAAATCTGGCATGAACTGTATGTATACTAGTATGTTCCTTATTTCTCCCTGAGGACATTCTCAAATGTGTTTGATTTGCGTGCTGTCTGGGGCATCATCTCACATCTGTACAGTGATGCACGACATCCACTTATAAGTCATCAAAAGGCCTGCATCCCAAAGCCCTTTTTCCCAAGGATCCATAAAGGGAGCGCGGACATGGTTTCAGGTTCCTAAGTAGTGGAATCTGAATTGGGGGATTTCTCATCATCCTTCGGGAAAATTCACCCATTGGGCAGCAAAGGCATACAGAAGGCTGCAACAGAAGGGGCTTAGCCACTTCAGTGCCAGTGAACTTCCAGGTGTCAGTGTTACCGGCCAGACAACCACACCTCACTTCTTGTCTTCTTGAAGGAAAGAGTCCAATTTAGAGACAAAGGACAGCAAAGCAAGCAAGAATGTTCTGGCCCCAACAGAAACACAGGTAGGATAGGAAGGGCATAGAAGAGGAACAGGAGAGCCCAGGCTGGGCTGCTTTGGTCACTGGGCATCAGAGAAAAGGGGCCTGGAGACAGGTTCAGGGGGTGAGCCTGGGAGGAACTGGCGCTGCCCATTGGAGTTTTGTGGGGTCCCTCAGAGTTTAGGAGAAGCGTGCCTGTGGGGAAAGGAGAAAGGGAAGGGAATTGCATGGACTCGCTCCCTGGAGGGAAAGTGTGCTGGGTCCTTCATCCTGAGGGTATTTACCTCTCTCTCCAGATGGAAATCTGAGAGGAAGTCTCAGGGGCGGGTCTCCCTAGAATATTCATCAGCTTTCCAGGTGTGTTCTTTCAGAGTTATAGTCTCCACTGATTGGTCTGTGTCAGGACAGGGAGCCATTAGCCAATGCAACTGGTCCTGAGGCAGCTACTGTGTTACTTGCCAGGTTTTGCTGCTTTTCTGAGCCTGAGGCTGAGGCCCAGATGTTATCCCTAGGGAAGATAGGTCATGGGGCTAAGCATGACCACTGATAAGCTAGAGAAGGAAGGGTTACCTTGGGGGCGAGGTCCTTGTTTTCTGTTTTGCCTCTTGTTGAGCATCCGGAGCTTTCTGTCCCCGTGACCCTCCATACCTGGCCCATCATCCTTGTGCTGCTCATGTCTGTCTGCCTATTACAGCTGGGGCTTTTTAGGAAGCAGAAGGGTGTCTGTGAACCCTGAGTGGCCAGCTTCCTGAGGCTTCTGTGCAAACTGCATGGTCGCACCCACAGAATTCCTCATGGAGCAGAACTAGGGGTTGTGACATTTGAGGGTAGATTTGGATTTGGCAGATTTTTCTTCTGTTTGCAATGTGACCAGCAAGCTCCAAGGAGGCCAGAGGGGGGGTCAGAAAACAGGTTTTAGAGCTGCAGGATACGAAGCCATGTGGAACCCTGAACAGCTGTTCCAAGTTCTCTGCTGGCCACCCACACCTCGGGGGGCCACCTGGTACTACCTGCACCTCTGCTTGGAGTGGTGGGCGTGGGTGTGGCCACAGTTATGGATCCAAGAGCTGGAGTGGATGTGAACCAGACAGAGAAGGTGTTCACCACTGACCAGTAGCTCTACAGGGATCGGACCATAAAGGATGAATGAAAGGGAGTGGCCTGGGAGACCTCCAGGAAGTGCTGAGGGAGAACAGCCTGGGAGGTCACCCTGACTGGGCCACACAAAACCATCCAGGACACTGACAACCCTTTCCTTCCCGAGGAGAGGCTTGGAAACAGCCAGGCCAAGCCTTGGAGGTGGGATAAACGAGTGGGGACCTAGTGTGGGTTCCTCAGGGTGGGAGGGTCTGGTGGAAGGAAAGTTTGCCTTCTAAAATAGGAGGGAGGCACAGCTTGTCTATAGGCCAGTAGGGATCATTCAGCAAAGAGAGAAGAGGGTGCTGGCCTGGGGCCTGAGCTGGGCTGCAGCTGTGCGTGCACCTGCAGGAGGTGGTGGGCAGGAGGAAGAAGGAAGCAGGCAGCAGGAGGGCACAGGATTGATTTAAACACAGGAGCCTTTGCCAAGTGGGTACTACGGTGATGAAGTAGAAATGGAAGGAATCCAAGGAAATGTGAGGGTGTGACTGTATAAGGGGGCGGGTCCGTGGGGCAAGGGAAATCTGAGGGTCAGTGCCTGGAGATCCATGCTTCTGGGTGGTCAGTTTGTAGGAGGCTTGCAGTTGGGTTGGAGAGGTGTGCAGATTGGTAGGACAAGGTCTAGGGAGTGACCATGGGAGTGAGGGGCTCAGGTGGCAGAAGACAGACACCTGGAGGGGAAGGGCTCAAGAAGGAGCTTATGTGCATTTCAACAGTGACAAAATTCAGACAGGGATGAGGTGATGAAGTGGAGAGAGTAACACTGAGTCAGAAGCCAAAATCCTGGAGAAATGAGGGTAAATGACCTGGCAAAGGATGCTATACAATGACTTGCATATTTTGGCAAAGAGAAGAAAGGGAGAATGGTCTGGAAGCAGTGGAAGGATTTTAGGAATCAGGAGGGGGAGAATGGGGTGAGCAGAGCCAAGTGGATATGCACTGCGTGAAATGAGAGTGGTTCAGGAATCTGGCCCCTTATAATGGGTGGAGATGGAGATAACAGACATGGAGAGACTAGTCCTGGAGGACTCAGGGCAGAGAGGAGGAGGGGCTCTGAGTGTGGGGGAAAGGAAGGCAGTGTCCTCTTCACCCAGAGGACAGGAGTGGGTACAACCTTAGCCTCATGCAGCCCTCCTCATGGCGCTATACTGAGGTAGAAGGTCTAGGGGGTGACAATTTGGAATGACTGGACAGTTCTTGGGCGTGTCTACAAGGGCTTCAGGCTTCAGGACTGGAGCTAGTCCCATGAGTGTGCACAAGCATGGATGTTCGGACAATGCACATTCAGGAGGAGCTCAGGAGCTAACCTCTACCTGTACCTCTGCTTCTGTTCAGAGATGGAGGCCTCGAAGCGCCTCTTCCGCAGCTGTGTGAACTGTGCAAAGCTTCCTCTAATGACGGACAGAAAGGGCTTCAGGGACGTCACTTCCCAGGTTCCCAGGAGAGGCCCCTTCCACCAGGTGTGAGCTGTCCCAGCCACAGCTGCAAGTGTCGGTGGGCCGGTGGGTTGGCTGGGCACTAACCACATCTCCACAGCGGAGGCTGCTTCTCTCCAGCAATGTTACTCATGCGTCTTCCCGCACTTGTCCCTGCTGGATTGTGCAAGAGCTTTGCTGGTTAAACACGCGGTCGTAGGCTCGTGAGCCTTGGTAGATAGTGCCTGACCTAGAGTATCCTCACCAGTGGTGAGGGAGACCCCATGCTTCGTGCCCCCATGACCAGTATTCGCAGACCTTTGGAGTTTAGACATTCAGGTGGTTCTCATTGGGATGTTGTTTACATTGTCCCGATTGCTGATGAACTTGGATGTTCTTTGCACTGATGCCTGTTGATTCTATCGTTCACTTGTCTTGTTCTCATTTTTGGCAGCTCTTTACATAACTTGGATACTTATCCTTTGTCCCTCACATATAGTCACATATTTTCTCCAACTCTTGCTTACCTTTTCCTCTCAAAATCATGTCTTTTTAAATGACTAGTTCTTTTTTTAAAATATATTTTGATTTTTTTACAGAGAGGAAGGGAGAGGGATAGAGAGTTAGAAACATCAATGAAAGAGAAACATCAATCAGCTGCCTCCTGCACATCTCCTACTGGGGATGTGCCCCCAACCAAGGTACATGCCCTTGACCAGAATCAAACCTGGGACCCTTGAGTCCGCAGGCCGACGCTCTATCCACTGAGCCAAACCAGTTAGGGCTGAATGACTAGTTCTTAATTTTCATATAAAATTTATCTATATTTTATGGTTAATGTATTGTGTGTCCTATGTAAAATATCTTTCCAAATAAATGCCTAGTTTTTTTTTGTTTGTTTGTTTCTTTCTTACAAATACTCATTTGCTCCTTTTACTTACAAAGACCATCCTTTCTCCACTGGCCTGCAATGCACCTTTGTCACAAGTCAAGTGTCCATATACCCTCTACCTGGGCTCTTCGTTTCCTTCCATTTAATATCATGCCAGAACCCAACTCTCTTAACTGCAACGGTTTTGTTAATCTGGACACCCAATAGAATATGTTCCCCTATGGTCTTAGTCTGCTGTAGCTGTTATAACAAATAACACAGGCAGCAACTTAAACAACAGAAACTTATTTTCTCATAGACCTGAAGTCTGGGAGTCCAAGATCAAGGTGTCAACAGGGTTGAATATATCTAATATAGGAGAGAACTCCTAAAACTCAACAACAATAACAACAAAACACCCCAATTCAAAAATGAGCAAAAGACTTGAATAGATATTTCTCCAAAGAAAATACACAATTCTTTTTCCAATGGAAGTCCATGACAATGGCCACTAAGGACATGAAAGCACTAGCCAATAGTAAAACACCAATAAAAACTATAAGGAGATACCATCTCACAACCATTAGGAAGGTTTTAATAGCACAACAAGAATCAGAAGATAGCAAGTATTGTCAAGGATGTGGAGAAATCTGAACGTTTATACACTGCTGATGAAATATATAATGTTGTGGAAAACAGTATGGTGGTTCCTCAAAAAATTAAAAACAAAATTACCATATGACCCAGCTATTCTACTTTTGGGTATATACTCATAAGAACTGAACTCAGGATCGGGAAGAGATATTTGTGCAGCCATGTTTATGGCAGCATTATTCATAATAGCCAACAGGTGAAAGTAACCCAAGTGTCTAATGACAGATGAATGGATGAGCAAAAATGTGATATACACATACAATGGAATGTTATTCAGCCTTAAAAAGGAAGGAAATTCTGATACATACTACAACATGGGTAAAATCTTGAGGAATTTAAGCTGAGTGACATGAAGTATCCAGAGCAGTCAAATTCATAGAGACAGAAAGTAGATGGTGGGTGCCAGAGACTAGGGTAGAGGGGTGGGGGAGTGAGTGTTTAATGGAGATAGAGGTTCATTTTGGGAAGAAGAAAAGAATCCTGGAGATGAATGGTGGTGATAATTGCACAACAAATGTCAGTGTGCTTAATACCACTGAGCTATGCATTTAAAAATGACTAAGACAATAAATTTCATGTTTTATATAGTTTACCACAATAAAAAAAATTGGGAGAGAAATGTCAACAAACCTAAGGTTGAGAAACACTGGATGAAGCTATCCCAGCAACCTATTAATGTCACTTCTGAGCGCTCAAGCCAATATTAAACCCTACCCGAGTGTTTATGACCATCCCAGCCGAGTCCTCCGCCTCCTCCCCTGGGCCAGTACTCAGAGAGCCCGCATCCACACCTGCCCAGGCTGGTCTATCTGCTTCCTCATGCATCCCCGTAACTTGTTATCCACCCCTGTATCCTCATTGCAGTGATCTCCACTGTCTCCTTTCCCCCCGCCCCCCATAGGGCGTTCCCTAGCCCTAGGAACCCTTTTCGTAGTGTGTGGGGGGAAGCTCTGCTTTTGCTTATCTGAAAACACCTTTATTCGCCCTCATTTTTAAAGTAGATTTTCCATGGGTACAGGACTCTAGGTGGCAAGGTTTCTTTTCTTTCACTACTTTTAAGATAACATTCAATTTTCTTCTGGCTTTATACTTTCAAGGTCAGGAAGCTTAGATTTCGTATGAATTTCTAGCAAGATTTCTTATAAAGTCGCTGCTTAAGATGGTGTTACATGGGCTCAGGAAGAGGCAAATAATAAAACTGGCTTCTTCAAACAAAAACTTTGGATTACTTGTCTTTCGTGTATTGATTTACAGAAGTTCTGCTTTTCCTGGATACTAATCTTTTGTCCATTTCATGAATTGCAAATACCTTCTCCTAGTCAATAGCTTTTTTTAAAGGTGTGTTTTCTTGATGAGTAGCTTTGAACATTTAATATTAATTTACTGTTAAATCTGTCCTTTGAGTTGTTTTATTTCATTTATGGTATCCACCCACCCCTGCCAGGA
>PVJC01023734.1:0-26162 GCA_004026665.1 Murina feae | reverse complement strand
GATAATAATAATGCTTAAAATGGGAGTTTTGAGGACCCCAAGGGACAGCCAACTAATGATGTTTACAAACTTCTGAACTAGAAATCATATGGCTCATACTGATGGACAACCCAGAAGGAAGAAAACTACAACTACAAACATGCTCTGAAACTAGTGCAGTTGCAGTGGGACAGGCCACCCTCCATACCTGACAAAGCCTTCGAATTTCTGATTTCAAAGATGGAAAATATGAGCTGTCAGATGGTAATGAGAGTAATAAGTTAGAGAATCCCATGACAGGTCATCCCTCTAAAGTTTCCTCATTCCTCCATACTGGAAAAATACACAGTGACAAGAAAGAGTGGCATTCAGATATAGAACAATTCTGAAAAGGTACTATCTATAGAAGTTGGCTTTTGGATCAGAGATATCAAGGCCATAAAATGAATTTGGGAAACTCATAACATCACTTTCTTCATTTAAGTATTAAGAGGTTAGACTTTCATGCCTAGATACTTACCACCAAACAATACTAGAATAAAACTTTCTAATGACATGTCCTGCCCACTTAAATAGAGCTCACTGTTCACTCTGAAATAAATAAAAGAGAGAGAGATACAGAGACACACACACACACACACACACAGAAAGCAGTTGTAAAAATGGCTTACACAGAAAGAAAGTAAACTCATACCAGCTCTAATAATTACTGACCTTGTCTATCATTTAAAAGAAAAAATAATGAAAACTAATTGTACCAAAAAAAGGAAGATTAAGATTAACAAATGGCTAGTTGTATCAGTCTGGATAGGGTAAGTTATACTACAACAACAACAAAAACAAACCAACAAAACACGTGCCAAAATCACAAATGACAATAATGCCATTTTAAATATTGCTTGTTTTTGTGGCATAAGGAAAAGAGCTAATGCACCAAGTACATGCTCAACCTAAAAGAGACACACATTACTTGCACTCACATTGCACAGACAAGTGCTAATCTTTGGGCCCACTCACAGGAGAGTCTCAAGAATATTGAAATGGACTAATTAAATGAAACACTCCCAGAAAATGGCAAGGGAGTGAAGAACTTGAGTTGTTTGGTGAACAACACTAATGACCCGGGAAGAAAGAAAAGCTTTGGAAAACAAAAGTAATTTAAAATTTGTCGTGCGGTTGCTCAGTTGATTAGAGCATTGTCCTGATAAACCAAGGTACACAAGGTTACATGTTAGATTCCCAGTCAGGCACATACAAGAATTATCCAATGAATGAATGCACAAATAAGAGAAACAATAAATCTCTCTCTCTCTCTCTCACCCTTCCTCTCTCTCTTTCAAATCAATAATAGAAAAAATTCTCATTATTTTCTTTAGCAAGTTCGATTTTGCTATATGCATAAAACAACATCCAGAAGCTTTGTGAATTGAACAATTAGGGAATGAAATATTTTTAATTATGTTTATAGTTCAATTATAGAGGCAGATAGTTATTAAAGACTCAAAGAGTGGAAAATGAATTTTGTCAATGTTACAATTAACTGTTTTGTGCGTGAGAGAGAGAGAGAGAGAGAGAGAGAGAGAGAGAGAATTATTGAATTATCTAGGAGCAAAAAATGATCAATCCAGATGTTTCAACAATTATACAATAGTAGATCCACATAAAGTAAGATAAGAAGGAATAGAATGAATGAAAAAGCTAATGAACTTAACTAATTAATAGTTATTTTTAAAAATTTCTGGAGCAGAATAAAGTTGGAAATATTTACAACAAAATGAGTAAAAAAGTCAAATGATAAAACAATCATATCTTGGCAAATCTTATAGAATTTAAGAAGTTCAAGAGACATATGAAAACATGCTCAAAGTCACTAATCATCCGAGAGATGCAAATCAAAAGGACAATGCAGTGCCATCTCACACCTGTCACAATGGCTACCATCAATAAAACAACAAATGACAAGTGCTGGCAAGGATATGGAGAAAAAGGAACCCTTGTGCACTGCTGGTGGGAATGCAGACTGGTGCAGCCACTGTGGAAAACAGTATGGTGTTTCCTCAAAAAATTAAAAATGGAACTCCCATTTGACTCAGTGATCCCACTTTTAGGAATATATCCCTAGAAACCAGAAACACCAATCAGGAAGGATATATGCATCCCTATGTTCATAGCAGCATAATTTACCACAGCTAAGATTTGGAAACAGCCTAAGTGCCCATCAGCAGATGAGTGGATTAGAAAACCATGGTACAGCTACACAATGGAATACTATGCTGCTATAAAAAAGAAGGAATCTTCACCATTTGCAGCAGCATGGAAGGAGCTGGAGAGCATTATGCTGAGCGAAATAAGCCAATCAGAGAAAGATAAATATCACATGATCTCACTCATTTGTGGAATATAATGAAACATAAACTAATGAACAAAAACAGAACCAGAGTCATAGAAGGATCAAATAGACTGCCCAACCTATGAGGGAAGGTGGGGGATGAGGAGGTACGAGATCAACCAAACGACTTGTATGCATGCATATGAGCATAACCAATCGACACAGAAAGGGGGGTGAGGGCCTGTGCCAGAGGTTGGGGGCGGCCAGGGAAAGGTCAATGGAGGAAAAATGAGACCTATATAATACATTAAACAATAAAGAATTTTTTTTAAAAAAAAAAGAACATTACAGTAATGATAAATAAATCATTTCAGCCCAAATTGCTTGGGTCAGTGTTGGAGTGTTGACCTTTAAACCACTAAGTCACGGTTCAATTCCTGGTTAGAGCATAAGCCCAGGTTGTGGGCTTGAACCTCAATGGTAGGTATGCAGCTAATCAATGATTCTCTCTCATCATTGATGTTCCTCTCTCTATCTCTCTCTCTTCCTCTCTGAAATCAATTTAAAATAAAAATCCTTTCAGAAGTTTCATGTTGATTTTTTAACTGCCTAAATGATATCAATTATGTCTCTATTGAGCTTTCCTTTAGCAACTCTGACTATTAGAACGCAGCAGAATAATATCTTAAGTTTAAGAAAAAATATTATTGAATCTATAATTTGATACCCTTAAAAAGTATCAATCAAATGTAATGGTAAATAAAATATTGTACAATATTAATGCCCTCAGAATACTGGATATAAAAAAATTACTTGAGGAGATATATCAACAAAGAGAAAGGCATATAAAATTTTAAATGCATAAGATTAAATAAATAATAACTAAGCCATGATTTCAATGTTAGAAATCCAGGGGTGGGAACTCAGTTACAAACCCAGAATGAGTTAGCTCTGTGAAGAATTTCTTCAAGAAGAAAATGAGTTATATATTATAAATTTTACCAGTGAGAAACTGAAAGATCTTAATGATAAAATGAAGCACTTATTTTCTTTTCACAAAGGAAACAAAACAAAGGCAATTTATAAAAACCCAACAACCTTAAATGAGACCATGTCTTAGAATTCATGACATTTGAGTTAATCCAATTCACCTTTGGACCTAAAATGCCCTTCATAGGTACATCTTTTCTAAGCAAATAAACAATATTTTTTTAAAAAAACTATAATATTTACTATTTATTGATTGTCCTTTTTAAAAGTAATCAGCTTATATGCAAACATGGAAGACAGATTATTGTAAAATAAGAAATTATCTTAAATCTCAATCATCTATGGTATTTTTTAGTAATTTTATGCTGTAGGATCTCAAGAGAATTTAGCTGAACATGTTGAAAAAAGTTTGTTATGTAAATGATATAATAATTTGTAGAAAATAAAAAATAATTTCACTTATTATACTTGTTAGAGGAAGGGATTTATAAAGTGAAACCTAATATATATATATAATGAATATAATATATAATTTCACAGAAACAAGAAATATGAAAAAGGGCTTGAGATTTCCTAAAAAAGATGTCAAGTAAAATTTTCAGTTATATAGAGTTGATTTTTTTATGGCCTCTGAAATTAAAGACTACCCTAAGAAGGCTATTTAGTATTCTGAGTCTACAGACTTTTAATTTTCTCACTATTAAACTAAAGATATTTGTGGCCTTAAACTAAGACCTCATATTGCTATTGTCACATTTTATTAATCCAACAAATCTAATGAAAAAATACCATTGTCCTTTAAAATATATTTTTTTAAATTGACTGATTGAAGAGAGAGAGAGAGAGAGAGAGAGAGAGAGAGATTGCTTGTTTTTCCCGTTTACTTATGCGTTCACTGGTTGATTCCTGTATGTGCCTTGACTGTGATCAAATCCCCATTCTTTGCAAATCAGGAAAATGTGCTAACCTCAGTTGGGCTACCCATTGTCCTTTATACAAATCAACATTAACTCAGTGACAGAATCTTAACATTTGAAAGAATCTTGAAGATTTTATCTCCTGTCACTACCACATCAGATGTGGAAAATTAGCCACAAAGACACACACAGAGGTTCAGATCTAAGTATTACCTTTAGATCCCCGTCTCCCTGCCAGTGCGGAAGGACTGCCTGTGTTCCCATTTCAGTAGGTAGGGTCACCTGATCTATTTCCTCCACAGCTCTCTTCCTGACACTTCAGCAAGTTTCATTCAAATTTAGGTTTGAAACACAGGGTGGCCCCAAAAATGTATATACACTTTGAGTGATTATAAAATCAGTGTTTATTAACATATAGTTCATTTTCAAACTTTAAAAGAATATACAGAAATAAATAACGTTTTATCAATGCATGTTTCCAAATTGATGGCCATTCCGGTCCAGCACTGCTGGTAATGCAAAGAAATGAATCACAAATATCAAGAATCATTTTGCCAGTCAGAGAAAGATAAGTATCATATGATCTCATATGTGGAATCTGATGAACAAAATAAACTAATGAAAAAAATGGATTCAGAAGCATGGAACAAGCTGTGGAACTTCAGAGGGAAGGCGGGGGAGGGTGGGTGGGTAAGAAGAGATTAACCAAAAAACTTATATGCATAACCCATGGTCACTGGCAAAAGGTTGATGAAGGCCTGGGATGGTGGTTTGGTCAGGCTAGAAGAGGTCAATGGAGGAAAAAGGGGGACATAAGTAATACTTTCAACAGTAAACTTTTTTTTTTTTTTTTTTTAAAAGAATCATTTCGCTCAGTATTTGTGTGCCCTCAGTTCATTACGTGGACTGTTGCTGGTTTTGTACCATAAACTTTATCTTTATGTATCTCCATAAAAAAAGTCTAGTGGCACCTTAAGATAAGTTCTTTTCATTCAAATATTAGTCTGGCTTCACTGATTATTTCAAATCAGTTAAACCTAAAAAAGAGTAAAAATTAAATGAGTCACCAGCTGTTAAATTGTGTATACATTTTTTTTGGACACCCTCTGTAGTTCAAATTTGCTCATTTCTGTCTATCTTAATTACAGCCTCACTAGTCAGTCGGCCAACAGTTATTTACACCTGTTCCTAGTGTAATACCACCTACTCATGTGAAAGCCAGAATCCCTAGACTTAACTAGTTTACATCATATTGGGAATAATAAACAATACAAAAGTACTATATAAATCTGACAAAAAAGTGATAAGTGATACAAAGAAAATAAAATCCTAGTTTAGATCTCACTTTTTAAAGTAATTCTTAGGGAGTGCATCTCTTAGGTATTCCAAGAGTCCCCTGACCACACTAAGTAATTGGCTTTGTCATGGTGGTGTCTTGTTACTGCAGTCCCTCCAACTAACATACAGGCGAAGGCCTGCAAGGGCTAATGGGATGATCTGGAGAGTCCGCCTTCAGGCACGGCGCCATAAGGAACTCTGCAGACATGCTCACCCATGAAACAACCATAACTAGAGTATTACTTTAAAAGCCTTTTAAAATCTTTGTAAAATGCCTGGACATATCACAGATGAAGGAACATATATTCAATAAAATCTATTAAATCTCAAAAAGACCTGTGAGTCTGTGAAACGTGAGTCATAACCTGTTCCTACTCTCCCTCTCATCTCCATAGAAGCTCCACTCTGGGTAGGCGTGCCCCAGAAGACGTAATCTCTCCTCCCAGCTCCAAGTAAAGGTTTTTAAGCTCCCAGTTTGTGTCACAGAAGCTAACGTCCAAGTAAGTGCAGACCGGAGGTGGGACTCCCTTCCACACTCAGCCCCCGCCAGTGGGGTGCAGGCTTCCCCCAGCTGTGGCAGAACACTGCTCACGAAGCATGTCTCCCACAGATGCCATATCTGTTCTCTTCACTTTCATACTCTATCATTATAACTGGACTGAGGCACTCAAATACTTGTTGAAAAAGAAAATTAAATAAAAAGTCTGGTATTTTCAGTTACCTAAGTCCTAACCATCAGTATTGGGTTGAATAGTTTCCCCCCAGGGTTCATGTCTGACCTACAACCTCAGAGTGTGACCTTGTTTGGAAACAAGGGTCATTGCAGATGTAATTAGTTAAGATAAGATCAAATCAGAATACAACAGTCCTTTAATCCAACATGGCAGATGTCCTTATAAGAAGAGACTCGGAGACAGAAGTTGGAGTTATTCTGCTAAAAGCCAAGGAACACCAAGGAATGCCAGCAAGCATGAGAAGCCAGGAGAGAGGCATGCGACAGACTCAACCTCTGAGCCCCAAAGGAGGGACCGACCTGGCCAATACCTTGATTTTCTCAGGACTTCTAGCCTGAACATTGAGGCAACACATTTCTGCTGTTTTCAGCTTCCCGGTCTGTGGCACTTGGTTACAGGAGCCTTGGAAACTAATTCCCCATCTTTCCAGATTCCTCTGGATGCTCTCCCATCCTTGAAGCGCTCTTGATTGCCACCGCAGTGAGCACTCACAGAGGAAAATCTCCATCTTGTTCTTATGTGTCCCCTGCTGTCTAGAAGACAGCATTCCATGGAAAATTCAGTGTTGCTTTTGAAAAGATGATGTTTTTTCGCTCTAGAAGCAATTTTTTCCTCTTTTGAATGCTTAGAACACTTAGTAAAGGAAGACAGAGAAGTTGATTCAAGTTAAGGTCAGAACAAAATATTGACTCCTATGAAAAAATGTAGAACATAAAAGATAATGGATAACTATAGACTGGATTGATACATATGCCCTAAGGAAGCATTGAATAGTGTTTTCCATGATTTTTAGGAACTATTGGCAGTACTGTTCCAGGAAGCACTTAGGTTTTTCCAGGAACTCTTGAAACCTACAGTGAAATGGAGTGGATGTCTTATCCGGAGAACATCCTCCCTTCCTTCCACTCAGGGATACAGGATGTTGACAGGAAGAATGAGACTGACAGTCCTCTTGTTTGGCGCTCTTATGGGACAGCGTTCCTTATGATCATTACAACCTCTCACATCTGGAAGTGAAAAATGATGAGAAATGGTGGCAGGGACCTCTCTCTTCTATCAGTGGAGGATAGTGATGCAAAATACTGGTGAGAGCAGAAAGCTTGACGTTTTATTTGCATTCTCAGAAAACACCCTGGGGACTGGAAACAAGAATAACCTCGCCTTTTTACTGTTCAATTTATAACAAAATACAATCGTAGAAAATCTTATTTCTTTCCCTGGATTTCCTGTCTCAGTTTGCAGTTTCCTAGGAAGCTTATTATGACAAGATAGACCTGGAGAATGGCTGACATCCTCATGAAAAATACAAACCTTAATGACACATTTTACAGTGTATGACTTGAGATGCTCATCTTTGAGTGTGCATTATACTCCCAAATCATCATTGTTTTGGCATCAAGCTATGATTGATACTAGATGTTATACCTAGTGTTTTGTCATCTCTAAGATGCAACTTTTAAGATTGGATTCTTTCAAACATTTACCAACTGCACATTATTATCTCTGGAAGAATGAATATTTGGATAATTGGGAACTCTAAAACACTGATGTAAGGATTTATGATTTGGATAAAATTGCCTTCTACAACATGAATTTTTGAAAGACTGGAAAAATTCTCACATCCCCAAAACACTCAGAATTTATGAAGTGTAGCAACATATATTCAGATTTATACTGAGGCTTTATTGAATTTTTCATTTAACAGAGTTGTGCCTCCTTTGATCTTTGATCCCCAAAGACCCAACCCAGCAGCACACTACCGTAGCAAACTGAAACATGTGCATTTTCATGCTCAATGAAATGCAACTTTTAAACACTGAACAATCTTTTACAAAACGTCTCATCTGAAATTAAAATATGTTTAAAGAAGAGAACTTAAAAATTATTTTTACATTTTAAACAACGTTGTTGCTTCATCATTTTTACAGTACTAATAATTCCACCATTGCCATCTTACTCTGTAATTATTGCTCTGGCTATAATAAGAAGAAAATGGATGGGTTCGACTTTTAATTGCTACATTTATCAATAAATGTGTCCTTACCAAACTTCTGGGATTAATTTACCCAATATTATTTCATGATTTAGATTATATTGCTGAGTTCAAAATAGATCGGGTAAGAGCCAAAAAGTTAGCAATCCTCTAGCAAGGCAATTCTGTCAATCATGATATCCTCTCCCCTCTTCCTCCAACAAAGATGGATATTGATTGAGCTCATTTTATATGTGTGGCATTGCTCTAAGGACAGCATAGAATTCAAATAAGAAAGAGGTAACACAACAGCAAGAAGATCACATTTCTGACATCAAGAAGTTGAATGAAACACCTTGCCCCATAAGGCAATTTGTGTGTACGCTTCCCTCTGAGTAACTCAATTACTAGTTGTAAAAGGAAATCAGAGGTGAGAGGCCTGAAAGGGAACTGCTGAATGGGGCGGGGTTGAGTTTTCTCTTGTCTGTGATTTCAGAACCCAAACTGAAGAATTGTTGGAAGACAGAGCATTCTGACATTCGAACTTCTGATCTTTGAGCTTATTTCTCTGAAATGACTTTAAAATGTACAAAAATGTTTATTCAGATCATTATAATAAGAGGCAAAAACAGATACCCCCATTTTTTTAATGTTTGCACTATATCACGTTGCTTTTTTAAAAGACCTATCTCAATATCTGGCTTTCCTAACCAAAAGAGGCAAAGCAAAAATGGTATTGAGTGCTTTGTTTGTATGTTTGTTTTATTTTTGTAGAAACCATTATAAATCCAGAGGCACCTCCAGTTCAGAGAGTGACCCCACCAAACCCTTGAGCTGCTTTGGTTCTGAACTCTGTCTGTGAGCACCTGTGCATTATTTTCATTTATTTTGTGCATTCATTAGCAAGATGTGCCCTGAGGCATTTGCTTCTTTATATGGTTTCATCTTAGAAAAGGTTTCATAGGAATGCTCTACTCTTGCATAGCATGGGGAGCCTGTAAACCACTTGGCCCTAGAAAATCTCGTACAGATGGCCATAGACAATAGTGAAATACACAGGTAGATTGTGTTACAGGAAGCTCCACAGAACAAAAGCAGTACCAATGAGGCATGAACACTCACCTTCTATTTCCATTAGTGGCTTTTCCATTCCTCTTTGTAAAGAAACTCATCGCTCTGTGTCATGAATTTTGAGCCTGAGTCATATGTAGACAGTATTTCTGTAAGCAGTTTCCCTGGCCCCAGAGGTTCAGGAGAGGCCCCCTGAAGCTGCCTTTGGAGTGAGGTGAAGGTGGGGGACTGTGCTCCCCTTACCTGGCTCCCTCACAGCCTCCACCAGAGGAGCTGGGTTTTTAGCTGACTTTTTTTCATGTTGGACTTGCGTCTAACACTGTTTCAACAAAAAGATTTTAAGAAAAAAAAGTTTAACTATTGATCTATTCTAATACTTGCATTTTAAAAATGAAAAACATGAACATTTATAGAGGTTAAGGAGTTTCACAAGGTCACAGTTAAGGATTTTAAAAGAAAATTAAAAAGAAATTGAATTTAATTTTCACCGTAGAAAATTTATTTTGCATAGTCACAATCCCTGTTAGGCTTATCTTTTATTTTTCTTCTCATAAAACTAGACCATCAAAAGAAGTTCTGTAAATAGAATTCTTGATCTGCAGTTCAGTACTCATAAGTACAACTACACATACAAGACTCCAAGATGAGTCAGTAAATATAAACCAATTAAAATAAGTATATGCCAATGTTTCAGGAAATAAATTATTAACATGCTTATTAGTGTGCATTCTGATAAGGTTTACAGCATGGGCCAAACATGTACTTTTGTGTCTGAAACCTTGCAGAGTTCTATTTACCAATAATTGGAAAAAGCCAGGTCAGTTAAATGTGATTTCACTTTGCATTTTATCTTACATTTCTGATGTATAAAGTTCTCACAGGAATATAATTCTACTTTGTTGGTATTTGACATAAATGTAAAATAAAAAGTGTCAATGTCATCTATATAGAAAACTATAGTAACCTCAGGGAAAAAAAAAACGGATCAAAAGATGCCCTTTGTTACTTTGCAAACAATGTCATTTAGTATGCCACGTATTTGAAAACAAATAAACCTATAAATATCACCTGCTGGGAGACACAGAGTAGCTCTAGCTAACAAAGATGACTCTGACCTCTGTAGTCAGACAGGCTGCATTGCAAAGCTAAGCTCTAAAACGTATCTTTCTGAACCTCTGTTTTCTCCTGTGTTTAATGGAGGTACAACACCTGTAAAGATGAGGCAATAATTAAAGGAAATGATAAAAAACACATAGGTAATAACAATGCTCTTTCAAAAAGGTACTATAAACAAAATTAGGTCCAATTACATGCTAATGCTAAGACCCAAACTAGAATCAATAGTGGTAATAATAAGGTAGAGGTTATATATTTCTAGAAGGAGGCAGATAAAAACATCATACAATCACTTCTCTCAGTACTCCATTAAAAGATAATAAAGGAATTTATAAAATGGCTTAAACCAAAAGAAATAGAATGGAAAAAACCATGACGTATAAATAATTTTTAATAGTTATTGGAAGATAGGAAGGGAGAAATGGAGCATTGAGTGATATAGCCTTAACCTTGGCCGTGTGCAAAGGGCTGTAGCCAAAGAGGATGCTTGTCTACTGGCAGAGCTTCAGAGACACTGCACATTAGGAATCGGGCTACAATGTGGGCAAGAATGAGTATTCAGGCTTAACTTATGAGTCTAATAGGATACATGGTGGGAGTAGTTCATTCCATGTGAACACCCAGAACACAGCTGCAGTCTGGTACCTGTGCCTAAACAAAACACTCTTCTTTATAAGCATACATTTAGTATCTGGGGAGAACGAGGCCCCCTGAGGAGAGGACCTGATGTTAGGGGTTCTCTCAGCACAGGTGCCAGCTTCACTACTGAGCTTGTCAGTCAACAGACCATCTACGAATGGTGCACATCCTGCTATTTCTCCTGCCCCACATGCATGTAAGTCCAAAATGAAGGATCCATAAACATTTGAAGAAATTCTGTAAAATGAAAGCAGTCCATACTTAAACAGAATGAAAGAAAAAGAATTTAACAAAATACATTCAGGGAAATGTAAAAGTTTTATCAATAGACATGAACAGGTTTAATGATATAGAAAGTTCACAAAATAGATATTAAAATTATAATTGCCAAAATAAAATAATAGATGAGACAGAAGATGAAGGTGAAGAAATATCTTGGAAGATATTGATTCAAAGAAATGATTCAGAAAATGAAAAAAGAGGTTAAAGACAAAGGGGACCTATTGAGGACAGATAGGTGTTCCAGAAAAACAATAGAAATAAATTATGGGATATTAAAATTATAATTGCCAAAATAAAATAAATAATAGATGAGACAGAAGATGAAGGTGAAGAAATATCTTGGAAGATATTGATTCAAAAAAATGATTCAGAAAATGAAAAAAGAGGTTAAAGACAAAGGGGACCTATTGAGGACAGATAGGTGTTCCAGAAAAACAATAGAAATAAATTATGGGAGAGAAAATTATTAAAGCAACATTTAAGAAAAATTTCCACATCAGAAAGGATTCATGATCATTCAAATCAAAAGTATATAATAAAAGAGAAGCAAGATGTCTGAAAATAAAATTGAAAATCAAGATGTATCTATTTTATATTACAGAATTCAAGAGTAAAGTGAAAGGCCTACCTCCATCAAGGTAGGAAAACTTAGGTCAGTTCCAAATATATGAAATATAAGTGGCCTCAGCCTTTTTCTTAGTAACAATGAATGTAGGAAGACAATGACAAAAAAACCTTCAGAATTATGAAAGAGAAAAAATTTCAACTAAGAATAGAAGATTTTGACAAGCCACAATAAAGTAAAAAGACAGGATAAAGACATTTTCATCATGAAAAGACTCAAATAATTACCTTTCTGCACACTTTGGAAATTACTCAAGGAGATAGCCTAGGAAGATAAGAGATTGATTTAATTAAAAGAAAAACAGAATCAAGGGAGCAGAAAAGCAAGTGCTGTGATGGGAGTAGCAGTCCCAAAAATCCTAAATTAGAGCTCAAGGAGGAGCATCCAGGAGAGCCTTCTCTGGAAGAAAAGGGATTCTCTAAATGGAGATCTTAAAACTATTTCAAGGGATAGAGAGAAAGCAGTTAAAGTACCTTGCGTGACGTGCAGACATAGTCAAAACAAAATAGTGAATTAAAAACAAAACACAAAAAACCCTCTTCAGAAGATGGGAATTGCAGGCCCATGGGGAGGTCACAATGAACAGATGTGCTATTTCCTAATCTCTTTCGTAATTTTTAGAAAACAAATGGTAACATTAGCTCATTTATAAAGAACTTGGCATCATTTAGTGAGATGAAAAAACACACACCATAAAACTAAGCTTAAAACAAAACAATAGCCATTGTGTCCAGAAAAGGAAATGGAGAAGGAGGAGCCATCATGGTCGCTCTTCAATATGAGTCTGTTCTACTATTGTGGTCTTTATGTAGGAATTGCTTTGATCATATAAACAATAAATTTAAATGGCCATTTAATGTCTCCAAGATAGGTTTTCCCTAAATGGCCCCTGATATACTTTCATGTGCAAATGCTTTATTCTGAGTTGTTTCTCCAAGAAACCAGTTATACAGTCTTCTGAGCTGGACAAGGAAGGAAAAGAGCCAAACAGGCTTATTTCAGATGAAAGTGTTGCCTCAGGTTGAACCTTTAAGATCTTACTTTGTACACAACCGAGCAGAGCTGGGCTTTCATATTTCACTCCAGGTTCCAAGGGGCTAAGCGGGGAGAAGATGAGAGGGACATGGCCTTCATGTATTTCTGTCTCTCAGATGGTGCAGGCAAAGCAGATCTAGCAGCCCTTGAACAGTCATCTAAAGAGAGGCAGGTGCTTGCCTTTAAAAACACAAGAACAGTCTACTGGGCCAGGGTGACATGGAAAAGGAAAACAGGACTGCAAAGAGGTTGGTGAAACACTGCTGGTGTCTCCTGCAGACCAGAGCTTGTTGGATTTGATAGTCTAGCAGGGGTTCATAGTTTAAGGCTAAGCATCTCAGCCAATTTTAGCAGTAATGGATCATTCTCCTATCCTCCCCAAACACATTTAAACGAACAGTTATCAAACTCTTACCCTTTCTGTTCTCAAACAGAACAAGCCATTAAATTGTACATAATTTATTAAATGCTGTCATAAAAATAGGCTGTGAGAAATGCATTGGATATGTAGGAATAAGCTTAACAAAGGAGGAAAAAGAAATAAGACTTGTACTCAGAAAATTACAGGGCCTTGAAAAAAGAGATAGAGGAAGATATAAACAAGTGGAAGAATATATAATGTTCATGGATTGGTAAAATTAATATCATTAAAATGTCCATACTACCCAAAGTAATCTATAGATACAATGTAATCCCAATTAAAATACCAAGGGTATATTTCACAGATCAAGAATAAATATTTCAAAAATTCATGGAACCACAGAAGATGTGAAATGGTCTCAGTAATCTTGAGAAAGAAGAACAAAGTTGGAGGGAATTACAGTACCAGATATCAACTTATACTACAAAGCCACTATAATCAAAACTGCCTGGTACTGGCACAAGAACAGCATATAGATCAATGGAACAGAACAGAGACCCCAGAAATTGACACAAGCCATTATGCTCAATTAATATTTGACAAAGGAGTCAAGAGCATACAATGGAGTAAAGACAGTTCATTGCATAAATGGTATTGGGTAAATTGGACAGCTACATGCAAAAAAAAATGAAACTAGTCCATCAACTTACACCATACACAAAAATAAACTCAAAATGGATAAAAGACTTATATGAAAGCTGTGAAACCATAAAAATACTAGAGGAAACCATAGGCAGCAAAACCTCACACATCTCTATTAACAATATGCTCACCAATACAGCTCCTAGGGCAAAGGAAACTAAGGAGAAAATAAACAAATAGCACTATCTCAAAATAAAAAGCTCCAGCACAGCAAAAGAAACCATCGACGTTATGAAAAGGCAGCCCATTGTATGGGAGAACATATTTGGCAATAATACATCTGATAAAGAGTTAATATCTAAAATATATAAGGAACTCATACAACTTAACAAAAGGAAGACAAACAATCCAATTTTAAAAATGGGTGAAGGACCTACATAGACACTTCTCCAAAGTTGACATACAGAAGGTGAAGAAACATAGGAAAAAATGCTCAAAGTCACTGATCTTCAGAGAGATGCAAATTAAAACAATAATGAGGCATCACCTCACATTTTTCAGAATGGGTATCATCAACAAATCAACAAATTGCAAGTCCTGGCGAGGACGTGGAGAAAAGGGAACCCTCCTGCACTGCTGGTGGGGATGCAGACTGGAACCGCCACTGTGGAAAACAGTACGGAGTTTCCTCAAAAAATTAAATATGGAACTGTCATTTGACCCAGTGATCCCACTTTTAGGAATATATCCCAAGAAATCTGAAACACTCGTCAATAGAATGTGTGCACAGCAATAAAGGGGGGAAAAGAATATCTACTAAAAAAAGAAAAGAAAGGCATTGGCCCAGCTAATGTGATTAGGTTGTGCCTTGAAAAGTTGGGGTGGGACAGTATTTGAAAACATTTCTAAGAGGAGCTGATACTAGCGCTGTAGTATGAATAAGTCTTATCTAAGCTAATATGTGAGAAAAGGTCTTTCCAAGGAGAAGTCACAGATGTGAGCCAGATGCAGAGGAGGACATCTGACTGAGCTTGGCACATTTTGGGAACTGAAAGTTCTTCAGAGCAGAAGCAAGCATCCGCTCATCAACCACTTTTAACAGGCCGTTTGCTAATGACAAAAAGATCTGATCATGAAAGTAGACCCAGAACAACCTACAATGTATTAATCTTTTCATGTTCTTTTAATTTTTTGTTTGTATTTGGCATCAATATAATCTTGTAATGAATTATTCAACTGATTATCCTCAAATCCACAAGCAATTTTTTTCAGTCTATTTCTCAGAGAAAATACAGGGTGAATGCATCAGTTCGCCATACACAACAGGGTAGAGAAAAAATAGGAAAGCATACTTCAACCTGGCATTATCATTCCTCTTTGACAATTAATTATTATTAAAGACTGTAGCTAATTCTAACTTTTCTACCCTTGTTACTTATGAACCATATTGCATTGGGCAAGTTGTTTTGCCATTCAGAGACAAGTGTTTTCCTGGTTATAAAATAAGAATATATATATATATGTGTGTGTGTGTGTGTATTACGCTCACAAAGTTATTGCATAGAAAGAAAACTTGAGGCCTTATGCACAATAAATCAACCAAGGACTGGACTCAAGCTCGGTGCTAAACAGATTACAGTTTGTTTCCTTTTCCAGATTCTGGACCCTGCTCACCTACCATAACTTCAGGAAAAGATTATTTCATCATTGAGTTTTATGTTCCAGAAACCCTGCTTCTCAGAGGAAAAACTTAAGTTAGGTATTATAATTATTTCATGTTACAAAAGAAAATTAAGAAACAGAGATTAAGTAGCTCTCCTGTCACATTTCTAATAAGAGATAAAACCTTGGATTTTAAATAGGTGATGCTCACTAAAACCTTGAGTATTTGTGTGTGTGTTTTTCCATCACAACAAAGATTATTTCAGCATGTGAGGTAACTGAGAATCAGCCATAAGTAATGCTTTATTTGAAATGTTTTCAAGATCACCTTTCAAAAGAGCAGTAAAAGGAAAGCATTGGAGTTTATTTGAGCATTGGCAAGACTACCCATACCAGCTGGCAAATGTGATACTTTGAATTTTTATTAGATGGTCAGAGCATGTAAACATTATACACAGGATAACTGAAATGAACATGGTGCTTCTATGCTGATACAGGGTGAGTCACCTTAAGTAGTTAAAGTTATAGAGAGCATTTTACAGTCATGTCAAGTTGTTTTCAAGCTAATCCAAACCAGGAGATCAGAATGTGCGACATTCTAACAGGAATTGCAATTTCCTGTGGGTCAGGATTATCTAATTCAGACTCATACACTGAAAATTAAAAAAAGGAAACAGAACTCGTCCATATGACCCAGCTATGGAAGGTCCTGTGGAAGCTGACACTGAGATGCAGTTAGGAGGGCAACACGCTAATGGAGGAGTAACATCTGTGATAGCAAAAGGGAGGTATAGAGTTGGGCTGGGAGGGAAAAGTGTGATGCAAATATAACAAATGATTTGCCAGCCAGAAGAAGCTAATGAACAAGTATTAGAGTAACTCTGCAGTGAACAGAAATATCTATATTCTATATATATATGTGCACACACACACACACACACACACACACACACACACAAGAGGCCCAGTGCATGCATTTGTGCACCAGTGGGATCCCCTCAGTCTGGCCTTTGCCCTCTCACAATCTGGGACCCCTCAGGGGATATCAGACTGCCAGTTTCAGCCCAGTCCATGCAGGCAAGGCTGAGGGACCCCACCGGTCCCTCTGAGATTCATCAGTCTATTCCATGTTTCCACACCTGTGCATTGAGCGCCTGCCTTCTGGTGGTCAGTGTGCATCATAGATACTGGTCGAAAGGTCAGACAATTGCTTAGGCATAGCACTGGTGCACTGTTGACTGTCCTGCAAGTCTATAAACTACCCAATATCTTTATAGTAAAATTCTTTTCCGTTTCATGAGTTAACCAAAGTAAATTTCTCTTGCTTGCTATGCAATCCCTAACTGATATGAAACTCTAATAATTGTACAACTACACCTGAAATTCTAGGGGGAAAAATGTGTACTTCTACTAAATAAAAAAAGTGCTTTATTCTGGATGGATACAAATCTACTAATGCACAGCTTGGTGAGCAGATGGTCCCTTTGTACTAATGAGAAAAAGAAACCCCTTCAAGAGTCCTTCTTGGTATCTCCCTTATGCAGATTTAACCTTGAACACTTTTGCTTGAGTCAATTCTTCAGGTATTTCTATCAGATAGCAGGGACAGATGGAAAATGATAGCATAAAATACTTTTGAAATGTAGAAATATGATGCTCAATATGTTATATACTTAAGTGGTACACAGCTGATAGTGACTTTGAGCTGAGAGAATGGAACAGCAAAAATGAAGGTACTAGTATTCTTGGAAGTGAAAGAAATAAGATTATTTCAAAGTAGAACAGAGAAAAGCTACATATGAATAAGATTTGCTTTTGAAAAGAGACAATTTATTTTATTCAGTTGGCTCTAATTGTAAAGTACCAAAGTTAATCACAGTAATTATTCCAATTTCAGTATTGAAAGTACCATTAAAGAGAAAAAAGACTTCATTTTAGAAGGACTCAACTTTAGCATAAACTTTCAAAGGAGTATTCATAATTTTTATTTAAAAAGCTTTCTTCCATGCACAACTTTATAGAACTGAAAGCTTTGCACAATTCCTTAGATAATCTATTTGGCAAAATAAAAGAAGCTTGAATTAAAATGTTATGATGGATATGAAATATCAGGGGAAAACACAGATGAAAATTTTTAAACATTAAAGGATAATACCATTGACAATGTACAACTCCTGAATGTGTCAGAAGGAACTTAAGGCCATCCTCTCAGTTTCCTAGCACAAGTCCTGTTTCTACCCAGGCATATGGGATATTTCCACCAACAAGCATAAAGCAAAATCCCATGTTTCCCCAGGATAAGACCACCACTGTGGTGGGATCTTCCTAACAAAGGCTGATCCTGTGCAATCACTGGAAACAAAGTAGGAGGCAATTAGTATTCCATGCCACTTAACATGCCAATAAACTAAAAGTTAAATTCTGGAAACGTACTATTTTCTTATTAGATAATTTTTTAGTTGAATACCTACTACAGTAGATAGCTATCAGTCCCATCTACCATTTCTATTGGAGATTCATATGGTTTTCAGGTAGTAAAATTTACCTCAGCTTCTAGAAATGGTGCAGGTGACTAGATCTAGTCCCAACAATTATCTTACAGTGCTGGCCACAGTTGTCAATTCAGGAGGGGAGGTTAACCTCAATTGTTCTAATTTAGTTAATGTAAGAATAGCTAATGGGAAAATTAAAAAAAAACATAAAAAATGACACTTTCTCTTGTTTTAGGCAGTGAAAAGCTTAGCATTTTTGCAGCCATGTATGGGCCTGGAAAGAAAGCAACCCTGAGGAGATGGGTCAAGAGAAAAGTCGAGAGCCCTGCCTGGTGTGGTTCTGTTGGTTGGGCATCATTCTCTACACCGAAAGGATGCCAGTGGATTCTTGATCATTGGTTCTCACATCGGTCTTTCTTGTTCTCCCTCTCCCTTCCTTGCACTCTAAAAATCCATTAGGAAAAAGAGAGAGACAAACAGCAGAGAAATAGATCTAGACTTCTGAATGCCATAAGACTGCTCTATGTATTGATCCTTTGAATTCCTTAAGAAAATAAAATTATCTTTACATTTTAATTCAGTTTAATTCTATTTCTGTATTTAAGACAAAAACATCCCAACTTATATGGCATTAATTCTGGAAGTGTTCCAAGAAGATTATCCTCAATTAAGATAGAGAGGAGCGAGGTATTGAATTCTTCTCTATTCCATGTGAGAAATTGATTATTGCTCTGCATTGGTGAAATAGTTTATAAATTGTAGTCTACCTAATGCTCAGACATGGCCTTTCATTTAGCAAGGCTGCATCATTGGGGAACATGGCTCAAAAAAGCAGCAAGGCATTACTTATTGCTATTTCTGATGAGTTCACTCACCACAGAATAAACTGTCTGAATAGAGAAGATCAGCATCTTTACTAAGGGAGGCCTTTCCTGACATGAACTTGAATCCACAATGTTGAGAATTCCGTGTTTTTATGTATTTTTATATGTTTTTACTGATTGCAGAGAATGAAGAAGAGAGAGGGATAGAAAGATCATTGATTGGCTGCCTCCTATATGCCCCACACTGCGGATTGAGCCTGCAACCCAAGCAGATGCCCTGTCCAGGAATCCAACTGGCGATCAATTGGTTCATAGTTGATGCTCAATCACTGAGCAGCACCATCCGGGTGTGATTTCAGTGTCTGTAGTGATTTCAGGATTTGAAGAGTTAGATTTTCAACCCCCAAATCTTACACAACTTGTGACAGAGTTAATAAAGTTACTACTTCAGCAGGGTTGAAACTGGACACAGGAAAAGATGGATCCCCAAAGCCTTCCCCAAACAACATCAGCAGAACAACCTCCATTTGTCCAAGGGAGCGATCACTTTAATGCAGGAAAGAGCTGGGGTACAGTCTTACATAAAAGCTCACTTTACTGTATCTTGCTTCCTGGCATCCACTGGTTGATTTGCCCAGAAATAATTTTAAATTGTGGGTTAAGGAGCTAGAAATTCTTGTTAAGTGTGGATTGTCAAGACAATCTCAGGGCACATGTTATGAATTTTATGATGGCGATGTCTTCTTCTTCCTTTGGATGACAGAGTTCACCGATGGTAAGTTTGGAATAGCTGCAGCCCTTTTTCTGCCAGGAGAAATCCCAGCCTGACTATGAAAGACAAGAGGAAAGAAACTGAGAAAATCTCAGGCAAATGGAGCTGGGCACTGAGAAAATTCCACTTGGAGCTTGAACTGTTTTTATTTACATGAACTTATAACCAAGATATGTTTAAGTGAGAGTTGGGTTTTGGTTATTTGCAATAATAAGCATCCAGGAAATTGTGGATTAATTAAGAGCACAGCCCTAACCGGGTTTGGCTTAGTGAACAGAGCATCGGCCTGCAGACTGAAAGGTCCCAGGTTCGATTCCGGTCAAGGGCATGTACCTTGGTTGCAGGCACATCCTCAGTAGGAGGTGTGCAGGAGGCAGCTGATCAATGTTTCTCTCTCATCAATGTTTCTAACTCTCTATCCCTCTTCCTTCCTCTCTGTAAAAAATCAATAAAATATATTTTTAAAAAGAGCACAATGATAGCACATTGTTTCCCTTCTGCTACACTGCACAGAAAAATGTCAACAAGTGTTAAAAGACCACAATCCTCATCTATTGATTCCAAGAAGAGATGGGGGGAAAATAAAATTAAGCTCTGTTAGACCCAAAGTGTCTGACCTGCAACTAAAATTTTAAATTGAATTCAGACAAAAGTATGTGATTGCCAGATGGAATGGAGGTTGGGGGGAGATAGAGGAGAGTAAAGAGGGGTGAATAGTGATGGAAGGAGACTTGACTTGGGGTGGTGAACACACAATACAATATATAGTAGAATTGTACACTTGAAGCCTATATATTTTTATTAACCAACTAGAGGCCCGGTGCATGAAATTCACGCATGAACTGGTGTGTGTTCCTCAGCCCGGCCTGCACCATCTTCAATCTGGGACCCCTTGGAGGATGTCCAACTGCCAGTGATCAGGCCTAAACCGGCAGTCAGGCATCTCTCTCACCATCTGGGACTGCTGGTTTATAACTGCTCACCTGCATGCCTGCGTGCTTGCCTGACTAATTGTCCCTAAGCACTTCTGCCTGTCAGCTTGATTGCCCCCTAACTGCTCTCCTGCTAGCCTGATTGATGCCTAACTGCTCCCCTGCTGGGCCAATTGTCCCCAACTGCCCTCCCCTGCTGGCCTGATTACCACCAACTGCCCTCCCCTACTGGCCATCTTGTGGTGAACATCTTATAGCAGCCATCTTATGATGGCCATCTTGTGGCGGCCATCTTGTGATGACATCACGCAATGCCACCTATGCTCTTCTTACATAGAATTAGAGGCCCAGTGTACAAAATTTGTGCATAGGTAGGGTCCTTAGGCCTGGCTGGAGATCAGGACCTATCGGGGACCCCACTTGCACCTGCCTTGGCCTGGCACCACCCTGAGACCAGTGAATGTCACCACCAATATTTACTTTAGTAGTAGTCAGATGAAACTCTGTTGCATGATTCTTTATGAATTTTATATTTATTATTTACTAACTCATTCAAAATTTAATAAAAATCTCTACTTTATATAGATTATATATGTATTCCTCATAATAATCTTTAGAGAAATATATTTTATAATTTTTCTTTACAAAAAAGGACATATTTGTCCAATATAATATGAAGTACATGTGTGATAAAACTTGGCTTCCAGAATATGTTGACAACTATGGTTACCATTCTACAACTCCTGATACATATCTCTTTACAAAAATTAGTCCTACTTTTAGCTATGAATTCATTATTATGGGGTTCTTCAAAGATGAATGATATAGGTGCACCTATATGCTTTTTGCTGTAGAGATAAATATTACACCTTGTCTCCAACACTTTTCTAAGCAAAACATGACACATTGTATTGCATTACTTACTTGATTATAAGTATGATAATGCATATATACACAATGCATTAGAAATAATAGAATAGAAAGTTACAAATTTTGTCATTTATTCTTTGAGTATTTGCTCAGAACCACACCATAAGTCTGGGATTGTACCTGTAACTTGTTCATTTAACAAAATCCCTTAATGACTTTTTTAATCAGCAGAACTCTGGAAAGATTTTGACAAGCAGTGAACATTAGTTTTGTACACATTAGCAGTTCTATAAGCAATTGTTAAATTGGATTGCCATTTAAATTTCATAGTGCTATGTGTGTTCATATAGATAAAAGTAGCTTCCATTATAAAACACTATTAAATTTTAATGGCAATCCATTATGAACAAGGTTAATTTAAGGCATGGGAAAATGATAACAAAGTGATAAGTTTAAATTAAATATTAATAAATGCAACAACTAGAGCAGTACATATTTTAATGTTTTAAAGAGGTGACCTAAAGGTCAAAATTCGAATTATTAATATGTCAACTATAAGAGAAGTTGTAAATGAACCTTGAAAAAATTACCCCAAATCTACTAGTTATAAGCAAAGTTTGCATGAATAATCTGGCTTTAAGAAACATATTATTTGGTTATATGAAAAACTTTATAAAAGATAAAGAGCGGGAGTAATAACATAAGAAGAAAAAATGGTAGAAGGGTATAATGAGTTGAATTGTAACCCTTCAAAAGATATATTGACCTGCCACCTATAAATGTGATCTAATTTGAAAAAGGATCTTTGGGGTTGTAATTACACTAAAGATCTTGAGGTGAGATTTTCCTCTATTTAGGGTGGGTCCTAAATAAAATTATAGATGTCCTTATAGAGCTGGAGAAACACAGATTCATAGAGGAGAAGGCTATGTGAAAATAAAAGTCGAGATTGAAAATAGGAAGCTACCATCCCAGGAACCTAAAGGAAAGGAGGGGGGATGTTATAGGGACCTCAATTTTATAACTAACTAGACAGAAATGCAGGTTGCCTGGGGACCCCTATTGTGGCTGGTATCTGAAGTAAGGCTGGTCTTGCTGAGCACCTAGCTCCTTCATTTGTGGGATCTGACACTAACTCCATGTAGTTAGTGTTAGAATTGAAGAACTTTGCCCCTTAACTTATAGAATCTATATTAATTCTGGATAGTTAGTGCTAAATTAAATTGAATTGCAGGACACTCCTTTAGTGTCAGAGAACTGAGAGACTCACTGTTCAGAAAGTGTGCTCTAGAGAGAAGGCCAAATGTTTGGTTTTGCAACCTTTTGCTGAAGAGATCAGGGATGTGATTTACGGCTACAATTAAGTATCTTTGGAAACTTCAAGAATAGAAACAAGGTTATACAGGAAATATTTTTTTACAGGACTTTTGTCTGATGGCATGGACCCTGAGACAATACGTAGGAGACCAACAATGTGTTTGAGGATATTTTATTAGCAAAAACATTACAATATTTGACCAAAATGATTAGGAATGGGACATGTTAATGAGAATCTTAGAATTCTAAAAGATCACAGAGATACTTGGCTGGAAATATATCCTAACAAACAAGAAAAGGGAGAATGAGTTTAAGGGAAACAAAGACACAGGTAGGACCACCAGTTGCTCAAAGGTTAAAGCTTTAAGACAGAGGATTATTCCCCAGCCTTGGCCCTAATATAATCTCTCCTGGGTTTTGAACTTGCTTTTTACCAATGTCTCTTTTTCCTTTCCCATTTTCTCCCTATTTTGAATGGGTATGTCTACACTATGCCTATTGCCATTTGGGATTTCAGAAATAGATAACTTGTTTTCTAATTGTCCAGGTCCACCGATAGAGAAGAATTTTGCCCCAGTATGGACCACACCTTACCTGGTGAAGATTTTTGAGATGATGACATTTGGAATTTTTATACTTACATTTATACTAGATGCCCAGTGCACAAAAATTTGTGCACTCAAGGAATTCCCTCAGCACAGCCTGTGCCCTCTAGCAATCTGGGACCCCTCAGAAGATGTCCACGTACTGGCTTAGGCCCACTCCCCGGGCAATCGGGCCTAAGATGGCAGTCAGACATCCCTTTGGCAGCCCAGGGACCCTTGGGGGATGTCCACTTGGCAGTGGGGAGTAGGCCAAAGCTGCAGTTGGACATCCTTAGCGCTGTTGAGGAGGCAGGAGAGGCTCCAACCACCACTACTGTGCTGGCAGCTGGCAGCCTGGTTTGTGGCTGAGCAGAGCTCCTTTTGTGGGAGCCCACTGACCACAAGGGGCAGCTCCTGCATTAAGCACCTGCCCCCTGGTGGTCAGTGTGTGTCATAGTGAGCAGTCATTCCCACAGGTTCTGCTGTTAGGGTCAATTTGCATATTACCGTTTGATTATATAGGATAGAGGCCTGGTACATGGGTGGGGCTGGCTGGTTTGCCCTGAAGGGTGTCTCAGATAAGGGTGGAGTTTCTTCTGGGGTGCCTGGCCAGTCTGGTTGAGGGCCATTTTCAGACTGGCCAAATCCTCTTCAGGGAGGGGTTCCGGCTGGGGTGCCTGGCCAGCCTGGATGAGGGGCTGAGGGCTGTTTTCAGGCTGGCCACATCCCCTTCAGGGAGGGAGGTCCTGCTGGGGTACCTGGCCAGACTGGGTGAGTGGCTGATGGCTGTTTGTAGGCTGGCCACAGCCCTTACATGGTGGGTGTCCTTCCCCTGGGGTGCCTGGCCAGCCTGAGTGAGGGGCTGAGGGCCATTTTCAGGCTAGCCACATCCCCTTCATTGGGGGGTGTCCTGCTGGTACCTGGCCAGCCTGGGTGAGGGGCTGATGGCTGTTTGAAGACTGGCCAAATCCTCTTCAGGAAAGGGTTCCCTGCTGGGGTACTTGGCCAGCCTGGGTGAGTGGTTGATGGCTGTTTGCAGCATGGCTGTCTGGAAGATGGTATCTTGGATTTATTTAACTTCTAAAGTTGAAACTTTGTTGCTTTAACCAAAGCCCAGGTCAGGTTCCCCCTGAAAACCCAGGCTCCCAGTGTTTCCTTGAGCCCAAGGCTGGAAGCAGGTCTCTGAGGTTTTTTTATCTTCTATAATTGAAACTTTGTTGCCTTGAGTGGAGGCCACAGCCAGCCTAGGCAGACAAGAACCTGAGCTTCTTCCATTGCAAGGGCAAGTTCTGGTTATTCCAGCTCCCTGGCTGCCAGTTGCCATCTTGGCTGGGTTAATTTGCATATAGATGCTCTGATTGGCTGGTGGGCATGGCTTGTCTGGTGGGCATGGCTTAGGTGTAACTGAGTGAGGGTCAATTTGCATATTATTCTTTTATTAGATTAGACTAGGGGCCTGGTGCATGAAATTCGTGCACGGGGGGCGGGGGGAGGTTTCCTCAGCCCAGCCTGCCCCCTATCACATATTGGGAGCCCTCAGGGGATGTCCTACTGACAGCATAGGTCCACTCCCTGCTCCCCATAAGGAGCAGGCCTAAGCCATAGTCTTGCCTCCCTTTGTGGGAGGCGATCAAGCTAATCAGGGGAAGCCATAAGCCCCATCACTGTGCTGCTACAGCCATTGCCAGTCACCGCAGCCACCAAGGAGTCATTAATACCTACTCCAGTCCCTTCACCATGAAAAAATGACAACTTTCTTTAGGCATTTTCAAGATGTGTCTTTCATAGAATATGACATTTCTTTCCTTCTTTTTTTTAATCTTCACCTGAGGATATGTCTCCATTGATTTTTAGAGACTATGGAAGAGAAGGGAAGGACAGAGATAAACATTAAAGTGAGAGGAACACTTTGATTGGTTGCCTCTTGCATGAGTCCTGACCTGTGCCCTGACAACCTAGGTACATGCCCTTGGTCAGAATTGAACCCAGACCCTGCAGTCAGCAAACTGAGGCATTATGCACTGAGCCAAACCAGCTAGGGCAGGATATGACATTTCTTAGCCCTCCAGCAGTAGACCTTCATTTTTTTTTTATCTAGGAGTGTGGTGGAAAAACCCTAGATGCCTTTTTGGATTCTTATTACCCAAATTACTATGAATATTACCAGTGGCATACAGGGAGATTAGCCAACGAGCATTAAGAAAGGAGATCTATCTATCATCTGTTGTAATACTTATCTATCACTTGTTGTAATACTTTAAGCAATGAAATAAAAAAAAATATATAAAAAAAAAAAAAGAAAAGGTTTTTCACCCTGACTGGTTTGGCTTAGTGGATAGAGCATCGGCCTATGGACTCCAGGGTCCCAAGTTCGATTCTGGTAAAGGGTGTGTACCTTGGTTGCAGGCACATCCCCAGTGGAGAGTGTGCAAGAGGCAGCTGATCAATGTTTTTCTCTCATCAATATTTCTAACTCTCTTTCCCTCTCTCTTCCTCTCTGTAAAAAATCAATAAAAATATATTTAAAAAAGAAAGAAAGAAAAGGTGTTTCCTCTGTAGTTCACTCCCATCACCAGCTCCACCCCTGTCCCTCCAATCCCAGCTCCACCCCTACCCAGGCCTGTAGCCTCTGGCCTAGGATGCAAGCCTGGGAAGAAGATCCTCCAATCCCCGAGATGG
>PVJC01023733.1:0-26160 GCA_004026665.1 Murina feae | reverse complement strand
ATTTAATTGCTTTTCTACTCTTCTCAGAACAGCCAATTTTTCCCCATCCAGAACTAAAAGCTCTAGATCCAGATTACTTTTTATGTCTTATTTTCTGTTATTCCCCCTAGAACTTTGGAATTCTGCTTGGCCAACATGCTCTTTATTCTACAAACCTAACACAGTCTTACCCATCCCCATCATCACATGACTACTCCAATGTGTCCTCGGGTCTATCTTCTACAATCCTCTGTTTATGTATAAATTCTACTTATTTTTCAAAACTGTGTGTGTGTGTGTGTGTGTGTGTGTGTGTATTCATATATATTCATATATATTGATTTCAGAGAGGAAATGAGAGAGAGATAGAAATATCAAATGTTGGGAGAAAATCATCAATTGACTGCCTTCTGCATGCCCCCCACTAGGGATCCAGCCCACAACCCGGGCATGTGCCCTTGACCAGAATTGAACCTGGGACCCTTCAGTCTGCAGGCTGACACTCTATCCACAAACCAAACCAGCTAGAGCAGGAATTCTTAAGCGCATTAAAAGTCTTGGCTGCAGGATGGCAGACTAAATCCCCATCTCCGTCTCCTTAACCCTGAGAAAAATGATGATAAAGCAACTAAAAGGCATATGCCTACCATAGCCAGTGCTTAGAAGGCTACTAGCTAACAAATCAGAGAATTGAACAACTTTCCAGGTGACAGAATGCGAATGCAGAGGCATCTGAGGCTGGAAGCAAAGCAGGGGAAAGAGCGACCTTGAAGAACTGGGGGTATTGGAAGCCTCTGGACTCTGGGGAACACATACACACAAGAGTGGAAATAAAAAGCAGAGCTGGAGACCAGGGAATGAATGAAGGGTCTATAAACAAAATAGGAAATGGTTCCATCCTTATTCGACACTCAGGCAAGCCGGCATTATTCCCCAGCCAAAAAGCAAAGACATTTTTCTAAAAAAGAAAGAAAAAAGTTACAATATGGTTGAAGTAAATTAAAGCAACTACTGCAGGGATTACAGTAGCAGCCTTCCTCCTGGCTTTGCGAAGGCCTTCAGCATAATAGTTAGCTCCCCACCTTTTCACCTCAAAGAGATGCCTGATGATAGCAAGCCCACTCGGTGCAAGGAGAATTCTGATTCACCTTCCTAATCCACACTCTTGAATATCAACAGACACTCAGAGGTATTCAAGCATAATAAGATGTATATTAAGACATTTTAGGAAAAACAGCAGCTTGAAAGAGAAAGTCCAAGAGACACTGAATAGGACATAGTTTATCCTTGAATTAAGTCATCTCACTATAGGAAACATCTGAGTGTTTCTGTGTAGCTCCCTTGCCCCCACCTACCTTTGACAGCTGCCCTTGCGGATGCATCCACTGGTGTGCAATGAGACCACTGGCTCAGTGAGGAGAGGGTATCAACAATGGTGCATGGTTCCTCCTCCAAGGATGATGTTCAGAAAGTAACACCACATTTTGCTTATGTGGTGTTCAGGAGAAATGTTTTTCTGGTTTGAGTATCAGGAATAGCTTCCAGCAAATTGTTTCATTCTCCTGTTACTAACATTGAGCTGAGTAACTGGCCTGGTTTCCATGTTCATTCATGTTGGTTACTAGGAACCTGAGGGCTAAATCTGGGTAGCACAGCATTCAGGATAAAAGCAGATGTCTAGTTCCAAAGAACCATGGCTTCACCATGAACCAGCTAAAATGGCTCAATCTTCATGAAGAGTTTAGGACAGTAGCTGGAACATATTGGAGTTTAACAAAATAAATTCTCCAATATCCATTTTTGTATTAGCCTCACTCATAGCTCCTCATATGTCCTCACCTTGGTTTAATGCTTTTTCTTTGTCACCTGATTTCACCATTTCAATGGTTAATATGCCATCGCAAAAACATAGCTATGTTTTTTAAAACTTTTCTTGTTGGGCGTTTAGGTTGTTAGTAACACTTTCCTGTTGCATATTTCATTAGGGATGGCATCTTTGTGCATCATATCTTTATATTTCTGGTATTTCCTGGGAGTAGAATGCTGGGAATTGGGATTACTGTGTCAAAGGAAATGAATGCATAGGAGACTTTTGATTAGCATTGCCAAAAGTTTTATCTGTTTAATATTCTATCAGTAATAAATAAACATGCTGATTTCATCACATTGCCATCAAGGTCGAGAATTACCTTTTTAAAATCACATAAAAATCAGAGGTTATTCTTTAAAAAGACTTTCTCTAGTGTGGTCAGTGTTGGTCCTCAACTTTGAAAATTCCAAGTATCCAGAACTTTCTTTTGCTCACCTAAGAAGCTATGTGTAATTCAAGAATACATCCAAAGAGCAGAGAACTCAAAGACAATGTTATCAATTGGCTGTTTATATGTACTATTATATAACATTTGTGTGCTATTATTTTCTAACATTACTATTAGCATTTCCAGAGATTCTTATAAGCATTTTAGTGGTGGGGGGGCTAGAGGGGGATGGCATTAATGGTATAACACTCCACCAGATGAATACATATTTTACTTGTCATTCCCATGTTGTTAGTCAGTTTACCCAGATTGTTGCTATTATAAATAACACTTCAATAGGCATTTTTGTGCATAAAGCTCTTCCACTCCATCTTCTACTTCATCACGCCTCGCATCAGGCTGTTGGTTTTGAAATGCCATGGGTTTGCTCTGGATGGTGTTGTTAAGTGGTTAGAGCATCAGCCTGTGCACCAGAGGGTCTTGAGTTCGATTCCTGGTCAAGGGCACGTATGTAAATGAGCTCTGGTCGGGTTGCATGTGAGAGGCAACCAATCTATGCGTTTCTGTCACATCAATATTTCTCTCTGTGTTCTCTCTCTCTCTCTCTCTCTCTCTCTCTCTCTCTCTCTCTCTCTCTTCTTTTCCCTCCCTCCTCTCTCCACTCTCTCTAAAATCAATGGAAAAAAATATATCCTTACTCCTTGGATGAGTTACAAAAAATAAGAAAGAAGTGTCGTGGGCATTTTGGGAGTATGCCTAAGAGGGAGTTGAGTAATTTTGTTTGTATAATGATTGCACATGGTTTTTCTTAAAGAGAGCCCCTCAACATTGTACACATTTTCAAGCCTCCCAAAACCTGCATCTGCTCCTGAATTTCTGCTTAGATGGGTGAGCTGGAAAATGCCAGGACCCATAAACTAAACTCTGGAGTTCGTATTCCCAGCCTAGCAAAGTTGGTTTTGAGAAAAGTCAAGAGCTTTCCTGTGGACCAGCTCTTGGGTGCAAGAGCAGGATAAATGCTCTTAAAGCTCTATTTGTTGAAAGCTGGCTTTCCTGGACAGATGGGAAAGTCTGCCAGAGGCGGGCCTCAAAGAGGAAGGGAGAGGCTCCATCAGGATCCTTGCCCCGGATTCCAAGAACAGGATCCAAGTTCCTTTCATCTGGAAGGCTGTGCTCATAGCCTGCAACACCACGCTCGTGATCAGCCTGAAGGCAGGGCTCACAGAGGCACCATGGCAGGGCCAGGATTCAGTGGCACCCAGATGCCAAATAGACATCCGAGAACTTCCCTAAGGTGGCTGGGATGCTCAAGGCCCAGGATAAGTCAACTGGCACTTACCAACTCCATCCTTTAGACCTTGATTATGGAAAGGGAGTGAAGAGATGAAAATATTCTCAAAAACAACCCTACCCTCCATTCAAAGTCTTTTGGTTTCCCTTTGCTCTTGTAAAAAAAGTAGGAATGGGGATAATGACAGAATAAAGAAGAGAAGGTGAGGCCCTGTAGAAGTGCAAGGCTGGAGAGAGGTACTTAAGGCTGGTCAAAGGGCAAACGTATGTCCATGTGTCACTTCTTAATGTTCCCTCCTGTAGTTTTGCTATAGGATTCTGAACCATTGGGACAGGTCTTGCTCCTTCACAGAATCCCATCTTTGATGTTGGGGTGGGTGTGGGGGGGAAGACCATAAAAGAAAGAAGATAGGATCAGAGGCTGAGGGGAAAGAGTAGTGAGGGGAATAAGAGAAGGCTGAGGGCTTGGGGAAGAGATCACCGTCTTCACAGGGCACAGCCAGAAAGCCACAACTTCAGACTCTTGAGTTTTGATTCATACAGTAAAGCAAAGAGAGACTTCAGGTCTTTTAAGACAGAACTTGGCATATACCATCATCATCAGTGAGTCTCTGCCCCTGCCCTCAGGGCTGGGCCGCTACACTCCAACGCCATGTCTAAGGGAGAATCTCACCCCAGACTTGGACGCTAAATTTCTCCTAGTCCTTGGAATGTAATTACCATTAAGGTTGAAAAATGAGGGCGATGAACAGCGGTGGCAGGGTTTTTCAAGTTTACATAAACACTGGCTGAGCAGAGACGGCTGGAACACTGGAATCAAAGCATCCTTGTCACATCAGTGCTTTAAATCTCTAAGCAACTCCTGGGAGATCATCTGGTCTCTGGGAACACAGCAGCTGATAGAAGCCCCCTCTAAGCTCACTTCTTATCGGCTCCCCCAGGCACAGCCTGCCCCAACGCTCATGCAGGGGAACGCAGCCAGTGGTGCCTGACAAGCACCTTCACGCCACAAAACAGGGTAGACTGCTGGGGTGGTTCCTGAAGGTGTCCTGGGCTCAGGGCAGACTGCACACTGCAGGCTCTCCTAAGTTAGGTCACAGTTGAATTCCCTCCTGGACCACGTTTGTTATACACGGTCAGATGAGCTCCCCGGTCTAGAGAATAGCCTGTAGAACGTTAACTGTGGATCAAAAATCGGTGAAGACTTTCATTTCAACATGGCGGGCTAAGCACACACATTTACCTGCTCTCTGTCAAAATCTACTTGAAATGACCCGAAGTATATAATTTAAAAAATTAATTCATAACAACCTGAGAAACAGGATATAATCAGTAGGTCATAAATATTTGGGGGAATTTCTAGAAGTTCAAAAATTAATAAGATCAGATTCATTAAGAAACCAGAGCAGAAAAAGCTACAACACAAAAAAGAAGTGGAAAAAGGCTACTTCAGAAAAGAGAGCTGTGTTTCCCAAGAGTCTAGAATCTTCCAACTCAGAGAATATAGTTACAGAACTGGAGGAAGTCCTGGCCATAGGGCATCCTCAGGACAATTAAATAAGGAACTGCCTGCTGAGCAGCTGGGTCTGTTGTCCCCTGTGAACAGGCTGCCATGGTGTTTGCCTCCTGGACAAAGCCTCGGCAATGCTTCCCATGCTGATAAGTCCCCCTTTGGAACTCCGGGAGAGGGTGTACTATTTTTTTTTTTTTTCAGTAAAGAGAGAAAAGTAGAACAGAGCTCCAGAAAATTCTAGTCCTACATAATGGTCATGCAGGGAACATGGGTATGGAAATGGAGACTCTTCCAGGAATGAAAACACTAAAGTACTCTATCTAGTAGCCAGTAAAGTCTTCCTTCTTTTGACAAGCTATGGGACCCCAACTTGTCTTTCTCCTCTGCTCTAAAGAGAAATATTCCCATAGGCGATCCCAGCAGCAGTCATGTCTTCCATGCAGGGGAGAAACCTGTTCTGGAAACAGATGTGCACAAAAAGGGAAAATCCGCACCAACGCGAACACCCATCATCCTAACCTTTATAAGTGCCAATGAGCAACGGAAGACCACCAGGCATTTGAGAAAAACCAAAAGTAACAATGAAAGAGCCAAGATGCACGGACAGCACGATCAATGTGAAGGACAACAAAAGATATGAAAAGTGGAAAAGAAATTTTAAAATTTTTAATTAGCATTCTCCCAAGGGAATATTTCATTCATGCAACAAGAACAAGGCGCTATGGGTGACAAAGCTCTGAGGTACCTTTAGGATATCTAAATTTACAAATAATAGACTCAATTTGCCTCCACTGGATTGGCTATTCAAGTAATTTTAATTGTATTAATATTTTTTTCTTGTGAGGAGGTCAACCCATTGGTTATCCTTGACTCCTTTAGTAATGGGACTCTGATAGATATTTAAGGACCCCAAGTCCCATTCTGTAAACATTCAATGCCTTGTCCCCTTCCTGTTGCTGATTTATCACAAGTATTATTATCCCGACAAGCTCATGATCGATAGGAACATCTTCATTTGTGTGTAAATGACATCCGTCCTCTGGGGCCAGTGCTTTCTCTCACTCCTACACCTGCAGGGACGGAAAGGGATTAAGTGGGTCTTCTCAGTGCATCCCATGAGATATTGATTAAAGGTCTAGTTGAAATAAGTGTATTAATGTAGACTTAAAGCACTCAAGTGAGCAAGAACACCCAAGGGGAAACATCTCTACAGAGCAAGTGAGATAAAATTGGATACTTTGGAAGTGGTGAGAATGTTCCTGGGTCCACAGATCCTTTCTGCAATGTCACACAGCAAAGTAGGACTTTTATCAAATGATCCCAGTGATAAAAGCCTGGCTCTTGGAGGGAGAGCTAAGGTGGAAGAGGGGAGGGGATGCTAAAAATGGAATAAACAGGAAGTAAGCAATGACGTCATAAATTCTTTCTTATCAAACTCACTTAAAATCATGAAACTTTCCCCCCTCCCTTTTTATTTTATCTCATTGCCATTCCCATCCAAAATAAGTAAGAACAGGCCATCGTTTTCTGAGGGAAAAAGTCTGAAGGAAAAAGATTCACACCAGTCCTGGGGGACCTGAAGGGCCTGCAACTCACCGCCTACATATAGTTTCTTTGGGGAAAATCATCCAGTTAGCTTTTTGCTGTGGTTTTGGGGGTAAACTTACTCTCTTTTTTAGAAACCAGGAAGGCCACTTATATTTCTTTTATGTAGAAATGATAGACTTAGTGAATGTAGGAGTGAAAGAGATCTAATAGAACTGCCAATCCTTTTCATTGGTCAGGTCTAAGGGAAAAGACTTATTTGGGGACTCACAGTATTAGTGGCAAAGCCCAGTCTAGATCCTGGGTTTCTGAACATCTACCAGCATCCCCATCATTTAACAGGATCCTTACTCTATTCCAAGATATAAGGGACATCAAAGATGAGCAAGAGACAGGCTTGTTCATGGTGCTCAGGACCCATGTGCAAGAGATAGACACATCAACAGGTACAACAGGACATAAGCAGTACTGTCGAGATGACACAGGAAGCTCTATCAGCCCTAAGTATCAGCTACAAGGTGAAACCCTGGAATCATGCCGTCAGGTTTTCCAAGCTGGCATGGGGAAATGCCATCCTCGGTTCCTGGATCGATGCTCAACCGCTGAGCCACACCTGGCTGAGCTTTTTTCTTTGTTTGTTTTTTAACTTTTTAAAAATATATGTTTGTTTGTTTTTTTATTTCAGAGAGGAAGGGAGAGGGAGAGAGATAAAAACATCAATGATGAGAGTGGGGATTGAGCCCACAACCTGGGCATGTGCCCTTGGTTCAGAATTGAACCCAGGACCTTTCAGTCCACAGGCTGATGCTCTATCCACTGAGCCAAAGTGGCTAGGGCAATGTTGTCATCCTTAAGAAGGAAATTTTCCTTGGATACACTCTTCTCTCCTGCATCCCTGCCCCGTCTCTGTACAGAAGGTTGAGAATCTGCACATGGCCACTCGCTCCAGTCACTGGGATCCGAGGAGGAACGGAACACCCCTCAGGGCATCCTGGATGTCTGGGCAGTCTGGCCCTGCCATTTGTCGTGTAAGGAGCCAGGGCAGGTGGGGCTGAGCTGGCTGGCCAGGCGGGGCACTCCTGCTTCATGTGCCCCCTCAGATAACATGGATCTCAGGAAGAAAACAATGCCTCAGAGGACCCTGTCTGTCTTGTGACTGGCCCGGGTACCACCTGGAGACACAGGGAAGGACTTTCCCGGCCAATAACTACCAACCAGTCTGACTGTCTATAACTCCAAAGCCAAGGTAGTCAGTCAATCAGGTCTAAACTTATTTATTTGTTTGTTTATTTGTTTGTTTAATGAATTTATTCATGTAACTCTATTATAATACCTCTTACTGGATAAAATGAATATAATTTATTTTACGTATACATTTTATTGATTTTTTTAACAAAGGCATTATGGGTTTCAATGGGGAAAGAAAAATTTTTCAACAATTGGTTCTGGAATAACTGATAAACTGAGCTGGAGAAAATGAACCTCAGTCACTACTTCATACCATACACAAAGTTTAATTCAAGATGGACTGTAGACCTTCACGTAAAAGCCAGAATTTTAGAGCTTCAAAAGAAAACATAAAAGAATATCTTCCTGAGTTTAAGCAAAATTTTCTTAGATGGGACATGGAAAACGATACTTATAAAAGAAAAAGATAAATTAGACTTTATAAAATTTAAATCTGTCATTAAAAGAAACCATTAAGAAAATAAATAGGCAAGCTACAGGGTAGGAAAAAATGTTCACAATTCATGTATCTGACAAAAGATGTATATCCAGGCTACATGGAGAATTCTCACAAATCAATAACAGAAAGATAAACAGCCCAAGTTTTAAAAGATGGGCAAAAGATTTGAACAGACAACTCATCAAAGAAGATATATGAATAGCGGATAAGCACGCGAAAATGTGCTCAATGTTATTTGTCACCAAGGAAAGACACTAAAACTACCGTGTGATACCGCGTCGCACTCATGCAAATGGCTGCAATTAAAAGCCCTCAGTGAAGGGCAGGATGTGGAGCAACTCGACTTCTCTTACGTCACTGGCTGTAAACTTTTGGTTTTGTCGATCCTCCCTATTGGATCTGCGTTTTCTAATTTATTAATTTCTGTTTTCACATTTACTTCTTTCCTTCTATTTCTTTTTTTGAATTTGTCTTGATGATCTTTCCTCGCTTCAAATTCATGTTGGTTTGGGTCACGCTGCTTCCCAATGCCCCTGAAAAGAACGCAGTGGTTTCCGGAGAAAGCCAGTTACAACTCGTCTACCTGGGAGCTGAACAACATGTCCTCTGGTTCATCTCAAGTTAAAAGTGTTCATTCAGAATGTTATTCTTTCCCAGAATAGTTCTATTATTCTAAGAAAGTAGGGTAAAATAACTGATATAAGAAGACTAAAAGTAAATTATCCTGCACCCGTCTGAAGAAAATAACAAGGACCCCCCCCCCCCAAAAAAAAATCCCACAGGAAACATCACTAAAAAGCTCAAATTCCCAACTAAGAAACAGAATGCACCCTTTGGGCACAACGAGTATGTTAACGAGTCCACCACAGTGACCTGAAGGAGGAAGTAGTCTGCCTACCACCCCATGAACATGAACATGAGATTATTTTGTGACTCATTTGTGAATTTATGGAGACAAGTGATCCACAGTTTAACATGAATTCAGTGTTCAATCTACAGGCCAGATTGTCAAGCGGAATAGCATCCACCTATTGCCTTCTTAATCATTTTCTAAGCTAATGATAAGAATAAAAGGAATCACCAAAAGCAGAGGAGAATGTCTTTTCCAAACAGAATGAATCATTTCCCTTGACTCCTGATAAATTTCTAGAGGTGCCTAAATATTGCTAAAGTCTTCCACATCTTCTAAGCAACCAAAAAAAATAAGCATAGTTCTTTCATATTGCATAACTGCCCAACTACCCATCAGCTGTAGCTGAAGAAATAAAAATCTATGCTACGGAAAGAGAAACTGAGAATTCTTAGGATGACCATGTCCACAGCTTGTCACGTAAGCTTTGGAAAGTTAAGTTCCCTTCTCCTGGAGGTATCCAGTAAGAAAACATTCCTTGGGTGTCTGTAAAGATACATAATTTCTGCCTAAAGGATGATATACAATTGAAAGTAAGGATGGAACATTAGAAATCTTGTTTTCAGCTTTGTCACCACCAAATCACAGCATCAGTGTATTAGTCAGTAGAGTTCCACTAGCTGCTGTAAAAAACAACTTCCAAAATCTTAGTAGCCTCGTTTTCTTGGCTATATATTTCTCAGCATTATATTTCTTGGCTATGTCACAGTCCAAGCAGGTGTGTAGCCATCAATGTGATACTTTAAGGATACTAATTCATTTTGTCTTTAGGGATGCCAATTCTTCCATCTTCTAAGATATCCTGAGTCCACCACAGGATCTTTAGCATTCAAATAATGAATGAGAGAAGATGATTGTATCAGGCTTACAATGGCACATATCGCTTGTGCTCACATCCCATGATGTCATATGGTCATAAGAAGTGTATTACCACTTCACTATGGGATGTCACATAACTCTGACCTAACCACAAGTTTGGTAAATGTAGTCTTTCTAGAGACCCAGGACAAGGAAATGAGATAGAAGAGCTCCTAGGCAATCTGGCATAGAAAGCACATCATTCAAGCACTCAGGCACTCACTTTATAATAATATATAAAACTAGGGACCCAATGCACAAAATTCATGCAAGAGTAGGTCTTCCTTCCCCTGGCTGCTGGCATTGGTTTCCTTCTGGTTTCCCTTGCAACCTCAGGTTCATCCAGAAGGATATCCAGTCTAATTAGCATATTACATTTTTATTATTATAAACTAGAGGCTCAGTGCATGAAATTCATGCACTCAGGAAGTGGGGAGTCACTCAACCTGGCCTGCATCCTCTCTTAGTCTGGGAGCCCTCAGGGATGTCCAACTGCCATGGAAGCTGCACTTGCCAGCCATAAGCCCGGCTTCTGGCCAAGTGGTGCTCCCCCTGTGGGAGTGCACTGACCACCAGGGGCAGCTCCTGCGTTAAGCATCTCCCCCCCACCATGGTCAGCGCCCGTCATAGAAATTGGTCATTCCACTGTTTGGTAGATTTATATTTTAGCCTTTTATTATATAGGATAATTGAAACTTTGTTGCCTTCAGTGGAAGCCACCCTGCCTAGGCAGGCAGCTTCCTCCATCCCCAGGGCAGTGAAACCTTCTGCTTGCTCTAGCTCTGTGGCTGCCGGCTGCCATCTTGGTTGGGTTAATTTGCATATAGTTGCTTTGATTGGCTGGTGGGCATGGCTTGGGATGTAGCTGAGTGACACAATTAGCATATTACTCTTTTATTAGATTAGATGAGTTGATGGAGCAATAGGACATCTAAGTTCACCACCCCCCCCAGTTCTGATATTCTGTAGCTTTCAAATAGGACAGTAGCCTTAGCTTGATTTCACAGATATAGTCATAAGAAGTGTATTACCACCTCACTATTATCTAGACTTTTCTCTTCTCTCCCCCCTCTCCTCCTCCTCCTCCTTCTCCTCCTCCTCCTCTTCCTCCTCTTCCATTTTCTTCTTTTCTTATTCTTTTTCGTCATGATTCTGGGAAGCATGGTGGTCAGCCTGGGAGCATGGGGGCTAGGCTTTTAAAAAATATGTTTGTATTGATTTTTTTAGAGAGAATGGGAGACAAAGAGTGAGATAGAAATATCGATGAGAGAAAAACAGCCATAGCTGCCTCCTGCATGCCCTCTACTGGGGACCAAGCCCACAACCTGGGCGTACACCAGACCAGGAATTGAACTGAACCAGTGACCTCTTGGTGCACGGATAGACACTCAACCACTGAGCAACATAGGCTGGGCAAGACTTTTCTTCTTGATATAGCATTTTATTATCTTTAGCACTCTCAACGATGCTCCCAAAAGTGAGGGGATGTACACGATAAAGCTACCTGAGCTATCAACAGTGAATCGGGGTCCCTTCTAGCCCTAATATTCTAGGATCCATCGAGTCACGCTCCTCATTTAGCAGAGAAGTTGTCTGAGAATAACTGGGATTGGAAAAACCGTGCAGGTGTTTCTCCATGGCTTCAGCTTTCACATAGGCTGAGCAACATGGTTGTCGCTACAGCTGTAAGAGAAATTAAGAGGCTAATGATGTTACTGCACTTAATGTATGTATTTTTGCTGAAGATTTCCAAAGCCTGTTGGCAAATATCGCTGAAATGAGCATAAATTAAGACTCCATCATGGATGTGTATCTGAGCGTGACTATCAAGATGTGAATAAGCATTTAAACCAGTAATAAGTTGGAAGTAAACTGGTTAACTATCCTATAAATCAGCCCAAGGCCATTTCCCTTGGTGTCCTACTCTCTTTGCTTTGTTTTCCATTAAGATAAGAGATATAGAGAATCAGGCCTCATGATTTTTTCCACTTTACTTTATCCTAATAATTAGTCCACCTCTATTGTTAACATATTCTGAAAGTCAATCTGAGGAAGGTTGAGATAAGACGCCACATTTTTTTAGCTGGTATCTGGTGACAAGAAACAGGTAAATGCATTTGCTACTTAGAGATCTGATGGGAGGTTTTCACAGCTAGAACTGTAAATGTGTGTCAGAAAAAGAAGTTTGATATGTAAATATTTTATTAAGTGGTTAATAAAGGAGCATTTTAGGAAAGGTGATTGCTAACATATCACTTAAAAACCCCTTTTATATTGTCTTGTTTTATATTAGACCTTAGAAAACAACTCTTTTTATGACAGTAGTTGTTTCTACAGCTAATGTATATAAACTAGATTTTCTTTACGAGATCCTTGTCACGTTTCCTGCCCTTGGCCTGGTGCTTACCCTGTCCTGCGACCTCTCTGTCTCACATGCTCCTGTAACAGCCTCCTTCCCCCCCACCCAGTAGGGTTGCGCTGTACTAGTCTGCTAGGGCTTCCTTAACAAAATATTACAGACGAGGGAGGCGTAAACAACAGGTTTATTTTCTCATAATTCTGGAGGCTAGATCATAATTCTGGAGTTTGAGATCAAGGTGTTAGCAGATTGGTTTCTGAGGCCTCTCTCCTTGGCTTGCAGACAGCTGCCTTTCCACCATGTCCTCACATGGTCTTTCTTCTGTGTGCTCATGTCTGCAGCCAATCTCTCCACATAAGGACACAAATCATTTTGGATTAGGACTCAACCATATGACCTTATTTTACTTTAATTACCTCTTTGAAGGCCCTAACTCTAAATAGAGTCACATCTGAAGTAATGGTAATTAGCACTTTAACATATGAATCCTGGGAGGGCACACTTCAGCCCACAACAGGTGCCCTTCCTGTGTCTAAGGGAACTGTCTCTCTCGGTCCTAGTGTGCATGCCACTGTGTCTATACAAATGTGATACGCCTCTCCCCCACTAATCTGTGGACAATTTGCGAACAGGAAATGTGTTTGTGTTACTATTAAATAGTACAGCTCCTAAAATACAGTGGAAGCTCAATGCTGAGTGCGTTGATTATGAAGTCAGAGGACCCCGCTCGGAGCCTGTGGTCTCATTTGCCAGCTGTGTGGTTGGTCGCTGAGACACATGGGGATAATGGGCACCTCCCCTGATTTTGGTGCAAATTCAATGAAATATGTCCCTGGCAAAGTGCCTAGCACATAACGGAGCTCCATAAATGTTAATTGAATCTGAGGTTGTATCTTCTTCCAAGATGTCTATAAAAAACTAATTAATAGCAGTAATTACAAATGCTTAGTAATTAAATTGCTTTAGAGAAACAATAATAATGAGGCATGCTAACCCAGACCATGTATTATGTAAAGGATTTGCCATCAACAACAATAGTCCATAAATTTTATCTCACAGGCTGAAGCCAGTTTCAAATGTAGGTAATTAAAAGCCTTTTAGCCAAGGACTCTGTTTCTTCCTGGCATGCCATGGAGGATGCTGTGTGACACTTCTTGGGCAAAATAATGAATAAAATAATGCCCCCTAAGGGGTTGGGTCTATTGCATTTTTCTCAGGACATTCTAGTCCTGGGTGCTGCCATTGGCAAAAGACATTTTGAAACTTTGATGCTATTCAAGGAAGTGATTCCACTCCAGTTTCAGTCAAAGAGACGTGTTTAGGGTCAAGACAGGTAAAGCTCAGGACACAGCAAAAATCTCTGGAGGCACCAAAATCTCTTTGCCCCATTATGTGTGAGTTATCTGTTGCCCCAGCAACACTGTGTAACAAACCCACCCACCCCTGCCACTCAGATCTCCAACTGTGGGGAGTGTCCTGATTTCTGGCCTCAGCTGCTGCCCTTGTGGATCCATCCCCACATCAATGAGGGTGCCCTTCCACTGACAGGCCACAGGGGGGCACTAACGCAGGCCTACTTCTGTAACACGTGGGGTTCCTTTCATGTTGGCTCAAAGACTCCCCATCAGGCCTTCCAGGACTTCCTTAGCCCTGTGCTGCAGTCGGGGACTCTTCCTATTCAATCTTTCCTTACCCCTTTCTTCACAGAGGTCTCAGTCGGAAGGCTTCCTCCTGAAGGCTCCCTCCTCTTTTATTCTCTGACAGAATCTCACCCAGTAAATCTCCTGGACATTGAATTCCACGTTGGCATCTGCTTCTCAAAGGACTTGACCTAGCACACACTCCCAAGTTTAAGTACTTAAAACAATGATCATTTCCCCCCCTCCTAAGGCTACAGAGTGCTACTTCTGGCCGGAGTCATCCCAGTCGGTTGGCAGGTGAGCTAGGCACAGCCTGAGCTAGGATGGCCTCCACTGAGAGTCCTCCCCTTGCTCATGTGCTCTCTCTTCCTTCCACTTGCACACGTGGCGTTCTCTCAAGAGCATAAGTTCTCAGGCCTCTGGAGATCTGGGCTTGGAACTGACATAAACTCACTTCTGCTGCCTCCAGTTAGTCGCCAGTCTAAGGAGCCCAGACGCAAGGGTGGGAAACAGAGCCCAACTCTTGTCAGGAGGAACCTTGCCGAGGGCTGGGCTGTAGGGAGGAGTGGAGAATTGCAGTCATTCTTGCCATCAATCTCTCACACCCCGTCTCAGCATTATCCCCTTAGCACATGGCCATGTTGTGCCCATAACTGCATTGGCCGTTGGAAAACTATCCAGGCCGACTTGGTCTCTGCGCTGGGGCTCAGCTGCCCGTCCCAGAGGGAGGCCACAGTCTCCTGGGCAGGACTCCAGCTGCCGTGAGCCGCGTTAAACATCCTGGGAAGCTGCTCCCGGCGGCCCAGTCCTCCTCGTGGGGAACTGGGAAAGGTTTGCTCTGAGTGCACCGAGGGGTCTCTCCGTCTGTTCCCTGTCGGCCCACATCAGCGTCAGGTCAGGAATGCTAAAGAAAACAGGACACGTAGCATTTGAACTCAACCTTACTCTTCCGAGGAGCGAACGGACAATTAGGAGCAGGACGTGCATCAAGAAAGAGCAAACCAGCATGAAGCCCGTCTAATTAGTCATATGAACGGAGCGCTTCCCCTCCGCTTCCTCTGGAACACACGCTTGTCAGGTCTCATAGGCAGGCTCTGCCCCGACGGCCACTGCAGGGGCCTGGGTGCAGGCAGCTCGGCAGGAGCGCACAGGCACCCCTCTCCAGGCGCCAACGTCCTTCTGCACGTCCCCATGGGTGTCCTGGCCGCTTCAGCTGCAAACGAAGTGGTGGAGGGAGGCGTTCAATTGTGCCGCCAAGATGGACCCACGAAGGAAAGCAAGCCGCTGTCTCTGGTTCAAACGCCGACCTCCTGAATGCCTCGCCTCGCGTTAATGGGAAACTGAGCAGGATGAAGGATTCAAGGTGAAGGCCGGACATGCTCCGCTAATCCCGGGGCGGGACTGTTCAGGCTTCTGCACTTTACAATGTTCTTCCCCTAAAGAGTGTGAGCCATGAGGTCACCGGCCTGTCATCAGAACAGATTAGGGGAGACGTCCCCCTGCACCTTGCTCCAGGCAGGACACAGAGACTCCCCTGCTTCGGAGGCCCGTCCAGCCCAGACCCTGCGGAGGGCGAGCTCTCCCGGGTGTGTATCTCGTTCCTGCCTGGACCCTCGCAGCGGGCTGGCCTGGCTTCCCACCATGTGGCTGCCTTGCATTCCCGGCAAATGCTGACTTTGGGGCAAGCCACACCTCTCTCTGCAGGCAGCTCCTGCCTGGGCCCACCGTGACCACGTGACTAGGAATGTGATCCCAGTTGCTCAGTGTCCTAATTGGCAGTCCTGACCATATGCATGAAGTGGCCTCTCTATCCTAGCCCCATACACACAAGCATGCTTTTATTTTCTCATCAAATGGTTAAGCAAAGATGTACAGGAAGTGTTCGTGTCTGTGTCCGATAGTCCAGAGCACGAGGGAGCAGCGCTTCCTCTGGATGCCCTTCACCTGCCTAACTCTCTTGTTCTCATCTGAGAAAGAGCCTCTGGTTTCATTAACCAGCTGGCTTCGTTGCTTCACTGGATTAGGAACTCCTACCCACTCTTCAAAACCTTCCCTTTGGAAGCCTTCCCTGGCAACGTTCCCACACCCCCTCCCCCATCTTATGGGACACAGGGTGGGGAACCTTTTCCTGCCAAGGGCCACTTGGATATTTATAACATCATTCACAGGCCATACAACATTATCAACTAAAAAATAGCCACTATATTTGGTCAGATACTTAATTAACTCACTGCTAATGCCTTGGTAGGGCCAAACCAAATGATTTTGTGGGCCGTATACGGCCCCTGGGTCCAAGGTTCCCCACCCCTGCTCTAGGACATATGACCTTGCTGTGACCGTTTCCCTCCAAAGGGAGGGAAGGAAGGAGGGAGGGAAACTGACTTCATTATTACTCCAGAAGCTGAGGCTCGGAGGAGAAACAGGGAAATGGACCATGGCTGGGTGTTAAAATGGCATGTAACTATGACAGTCTCAACAAACCCACTTACACCTTCCAAAGTACTTTTTGTTAGAATTTATCGCTTTCAACGGGGAATTTTATATCCTCTATTTCACTTGTATCTCACAAAAGTACCACAAGTAGCAAGAAGGGGAAAATACGCTGCAGAATGCCTTTTGAAGTTGAGATGTCTGCAGGTCACAGGCCTGCCGAGCTGACCCAGGAGTCCGGAGAAATCGCCCGCTGACTCCCAGTCTGGCAGGCTCTTCACTCCACTTTGCTGCTTTATCTTGGAAATGTAAACAGATCCCAAGTTCGTTTGGTTTTTGTTTTAAAACAGCACCTTGTGAAGGACCCCAAGTGGTTATTTTTATCGGTGTAAAATCACTAATGTAGAATAAGACTTGCAATTGGCCTCATTGATTCTCTTTCTGAAGCAATAGTTCAGTGGTTATCTCTCTTTAAGAGGGCCAGTTTGTGTACTTAACAATCCACGTGATTTATTCTGAGAGGTCTAAGGGGATTTTCATTTCCAGGTTTCTTTTACTTGGGAGCCTTTCAAACTGGAAGGCTAACCACTGTGCATTATGGGAAGTCATGAGTCAAGAAGCGAAGGCTCTCGGTGTCCACCACCCCAACCCTGACAAGGTAGATATCTGAGATGGTCGTTGTGGGTTTGCGTTATTTAAGGAAAACATTGCTTTTCTCTATCACCATAACTTGGTTAAATACGAGTTTATTTAGGAACATTGGAGATAACCCTTCTAAGAAATCATCATTGTTCACTTTAACCTATCCATCAAAGAGTTGGTCAAGATCGGAATCATCTAGAAGCTTGGCTTGGATTGGAGGATCTGCTTCTTAGCTTACATTTCTTAGAAAAGATTTTATATTTTCCTATGAAATTTTGCTACTTTTAATGAAAACAAAAATACCCAGCAGGGTCCAACGTGAAGCAGCTAAAACCTGAGTTAATCAGTAGCTCCTCCAGGTGCCCTGGACTTCGCAGCCTTCGAATGGAATATTCACTTCCACCCGCCTCCTCGCTCCCGGTGGCCAATCCCTCTCCCAGAAGCCGAGGGTCCTGGCAGCCCTGGCTTACATGACCAAGTGCACAGATTGAATTAGCCAGCCAGCTCTGAGTCATTAGCAAGTTCAAAAAAGAAGAACACAAATGGTGACCCCCCGGTCCTGAGTGCTGTCTGAATGGTGTGGGTGACACGATCTCCAACTCAATCAGGGGCCAGCCTGTCCTGTTTCTACAGCCCCCCACGCCCCACCGTCTGGGCTCTCAGGTGCTGCTCCTTGCTGTCCGTGACCTGAGTTTTGGTTCACACTCTGCGAGCCCCAAAGCTCTTGTCTGGCCAACATACCCCCCTTTCTCTTTTCTTTGTTGGCTCTAATATAAAAGCTGCGTGTTTTGGGAAGGTTCTTTCTTTGAATGCTTACTAAAGATACAGGCAAAGAGAAAACATTCAAGGTGGATGTCCATCAAGGAAAGAATGAAGGGAAGAAGAAAAGATGACATCAACAGAAAAAGCGTTTAATGGGTTTTCTGGACAGTTTGTTTTGCTACTATATACAGAATAGATAAAAACCCCACCCTGCTCTTTAAACCTATCTGAGCATAGATAGATCCTGCAGGTCATAAACGCTCAGTGAGGAACGGAGGGTGGTACCAGCTGGCTAGCAATCAGTATTACCAATCGATGCCTTCGTGTGAAATCAAACGCTATAAACAGCATTCACTCCTCCTTTACAAGTCACCTGTGGGAGACTAGCCAACAACAACAACAAAATAGTCTTTATTCTACAATAATTAGAGGATTCCTGGCATTTAAACTATATAGTATCATCCTTTGCTGAACAAAAAACGACCAAAGTTGCACCAGCTCTGAGGGCAATTGCTTGGCTAATACCCAGTCCTCAGTGAATCCGTCACTGCATCTGTTAAAGCAGCTCGATCTAGGGTTCTCTAAGAATCCGCCTGCAAACATGATTCTAACTCACGTCGGGGTGGAGCAAGCGAGGTGTTCTACCCAGGTTTCTTCTGTAGAACATCCAGAGGAAAATGACTGGAAATGCCTCCAAAAGTGGCCCACCTGGGAAACTGCTGAAATGCAGACTCTCTGCATTTTTGTTGTTGTTATGAATCCCCACCCAAGGATATTTTTCCCATTGCTTTTCAGAGAGAGTGGAAAGGAGGGAGGGAGGGACAGGAGAAAGAGAGAGAGAGAGGAACATCGATGTGAGAGAGACACATCGATTTGGTTGCCTTCTGCACAGGGCCCTGAACCGGCCGGGGATCAAACCTGCAACCCAGGTACATGCCCTTGACTGGCATCAAACCTGTAACTCTTGGGTGCAAGGGTGAAAATCTAACTGCTGAGCAACTCAGGTTAGGGTAGATTCTGTATTGTAACAAGTCACCCTCCCAGGTGCTTTGTATGCAAATTAAAGCTTGAGAAGTACCATTCCAGAGGAAGGGACAGCACACTTTTTTGGTAAAGAGCCAACTAATAAATATTTCAGGCTCTGCAGGCCGCGTGGTCTCCGTCCAGCTCCTCTGCTCTGCCTCTGCCTCTGCACTGTGAAAGCAGCCAGTACACCTGGGGTCTGCAATGGATGGTCCGTGGGCCACATCTGGCCAGTCACCTATTTTTATACAGGCCACTAGCCAGAAAAAAAAAATCTTTACATTTTTAAATGATTCAATACAAATTAAAGCTTAATATTTTGTGACACGTGAAAACTGTATGAACTTCAAATTTCAGCGTGCATAAATAAAACGTTATCAGAACCCAGCCACATTCGCTTGTTTATGTATTGTCGGTGGCTGTTATGATGTTACAATGGCAGAGTTGAATAGTCGTGACAGAGACCATATGGCCTGCAAGCCTAAATATTTACCGTCTGACCCTTCACAGAAAAAGTGGGCCAACCCCTGCAATAAAACTTCGTGGGCACTGAAATTAGAATTCAAATCATTTTCTCATTATAAGATACTGTTCTTCTTTCGGCTTCCCCCTGCAACCATTTGAAAACGTAAAGACCATTCTTAGCTCTAGGAATGTACAGAGACAGGCACCCTCTGAAGCAAGCTGGGTTCTGCAAAGCTTCATTTGGGGAACACAGTCCAGGTTTCCTGCAAGGAAAAAAACCCTTCTCAGGCAAGGTTTCCCGAGCCCGACTATGGCCAGCAGTCTTCTCATTTTTCCTTAATGAAGTCACCCCTTCCTGGTCTCCGTCGTGTGGTTGGGGAGGACTTCCACACCCCCCAACTCCAGGGGTTGAGCCCTGAGTTGGTTAAGCCAATCAGTGTATTCGAATCCTTTGATCGTGGTTTGGGGTTCAAGGCACATGAGCCCTAAACCAGGGCCAACGGAGATGTCAAGACATTTCCTGGGCTCCTTGCCCTGCAGGTGCAGCTGAAGGAGAGAGGCTGTTTACTAATGGGCGCAAACAAGGAAGTATATCACCACCAGGAGACCTGCTGATTGTCCTCTTGTGACCCCAGGGGAAAGCTTGCCCCCAAATAGGAACAACACCAAGAAGCCAGAGATGAAAATACAGATTTCCTTTGCATCCTGGATCACAAGTTTCCTGAAACTATACCTAAACTATTAAGTGGGTGGGCCAACAAATTCCCTTTTGCCTGACCCTGTATCACTAACATTATCTATACTAATAAAAGGGTAACATGCTAATTAGACCAGATGTCTTCCAGGCATCCTTCTGGACAAAGCCATGGTGGTAGGGGCCGAGGCAGAGGTGGTTAGGGGCAACCAGGCTGGCAGGGGAGAGTATTTATGGGCAATCAGGCAGGCAGAGAGGTTAGGGGCGACCAGGCAGGCAGGCAGGTGAGTGGTTAGGAGTCAGCGGTCCTGGATTGCGAGAGGGTGCAGGCTGGGCTGAGGAACACCTCCTGCCCGCTACCCCCTACATGGGGCCTCTAGTGCGATATAAAAAGCATGCAATCATTTTACAAAAAGGGAATTGTGGCATAAAGGAGAAGGGATGGACAAGAAGTCACCCTGAGCAGTAGAGGCCCTCAGACCCCTGTGAGGGATTTACTGTCACCCCTCTTGCTGGGAGCAGAGAACTGATTGACCTGTTCTGTTTGTTTCTGAACACATCATCAGCTGTGAAATGTTTGTAGAGTAGCAAAAGAATGGGGGCTAAAATCTGGGAGATGGGGGCATAGGAGCCTCGGAGAAAAGCTGGCAAGAATTCACACCTGTCCTCCACCACCTATTAGCTGTGTGCTTTATAGTAAGTTACTTAGCTTCTCTGTGCCTTACTGCCTCATCTGTAAAATGAGGGGGGGGGATAAAATAAGATAGTACATGTAGGGTGCAAATCAGGTAACCATTAGTATGAGCCATCTGCCCTCCCTGTCAGAGGAAGAATGTCCTTCTAGGTTTGAGGGAAGCTGGAGGCTGGGCCGGAGCTGGCTGGAGTGGAGCACAGTCCTTCAGGATTGGGCTGTGTGCCCAGCACATCCCACTTACGGACCATTCACAAACATTCACTACTTAGAAGGTCACTTTAATAATTAATCTTGCTTTGCTAATTACACTTTACTGATTAGAAACGACAAGGGTTGACAATACTGGGGTTGCTGTGAGTGCTAATCTTTTAGCAGCCCTGGACCCAAATGATGGCAACTGATTTTGCTGTTGAGCTTTTATCTTTAAAGCACTGTGTCAATAGGGCATTGTGATGGGAATGCAAAGGGGAAACCCGGAGGCCAGCGCGATTCACACCCCCTGTCTCAGCATTCCCAAGCCTGACACGGAGCCCTAGACCCCTGAGTGTGTATCCCTGAAAAACAGGAGACAGTAGCCAGCTTCTAGGGAGTTTTTTTTAAATCTGAAGTCTGTGGTTTATAAAAACATTTTGCTAGTGAACAATAGCATCAGCCTGTGCTTATGGAGAGCTCTGGGTTCAGCCTCTACTGTGCACAAGAGTGATGGATGCGGGAGCTAGTGTTCTGCCCATTTAACAGGTACGGCCGATGAGGCACAGAGATGAGGTGGCAGAGGTCACACTCCAACCCAGTCAATCGTGGATACAACCATCAGTTCTGTAAGGGATCTTTGGACTTCTTTGAACTATTCAACCTGTTCCCTCTCTTCACCTCTTTTTAATAATAATAATAATAATAATAATAATAATAATAATAATCAGCCTTTAAAAAGGCAGATACAATTCCAGTGCAATAATAGCAGCAACACCATGTGTGCGTGTGAGGTAATCCGCATCACACTTAATGTGTATCATTTGGGTTAATTTTCATGACAGTCTTAAGTGCCCATTTTACCGATGAGAAACTGAGGCTCATAGAAGTTCAGTGATTTGCTCCAATGCCACAGAGGTAGTGAGGGTCGAGTTGGGAGCCAGGAAATAAACGTGTAGTAAACTGGCAGCGGGAGAAAGGCTGGGCTGAACCGGTCCCAGCGGCGCCCTTTCTCAGAGCGCCCCAGGAGCGCTGCAGTTGCGGCCTGGGGACCCAGCCCCCACCCTGCCCTGCGCTAATGGGGGTAAAGCTCGGCGGCGCCATCCTGCAAGCCGAGCCTGATAATAGCCTGATTAAAGGGCAGGACAGCCCGGAGAAGGCCGCCGCCAGGCCACCGTGCCCGCGCCGACCGAGCCGGGAGGCATCGCAGGCGGCGCTCTGACTCGGACATCGGCGTCCCAGCCCGGGGCGGCGTCCTGGGGCTCTGGTCCTGGGGGGGGAGCCTCGTGTGTCCGTAGGGGGCCTGCGTGCCGAGAGCAGAGAATGGTTGGGATCTGCCTCTCCCCTAACGCAGTCTTTCCAAGAGAGACCCCAACAGCGTCGCCCCGGGAAGTCTTGAGGGTCGGAACACCCCTTTATGGGCACCAAGTGCGGGCGGAGGGTTCCCTCGTCCCCTTGGCGTCCCCAAGGTGCAGGTCTGGGACCCAGGATGGCGGCTGGGATGGGGTGGGCAGGTGGGAGGGAGCAGCGGGCCCAGAGGAGAGGCGGGAGTAGCCGTGCAAGCCCCGAGGCTGGACGCGCCCCATCGCCATCTGGTTGCGGGAAGGACCCGCTTCCTGCCGGGCATCGCCCCACCTGGGGTCCGCGCCCAGGGCGCTCTGCGGGCCTCAGGGCACTGGTCAGCCTCCCTCTTCACAGCTGGGGAAACTGAGGCTCAGAGCAGACCACACAGCTCAGGGGCCCAAGGCCAGCAAAGGGCAAATCTGACTTCGAACCTCGAAAACGTGGCCGTCTGGCAGTCTGCTTCCAGAACTTAGGGGTCCTCGGGCAGCGAGCCTCACAGACTCCCACCAGGCGGTCGGGACCCCCAGGCTGCCTCCGTGGCCGCAACCTGCAGAGGACTCGGTAGTTACCCCGTTAAAGGAAAAGAAATCTACAAAGGCCGCCTGAGCCCGCGGTCCTCGGGGTCGCGGAAAGACGTTCGCGGGGCCCACCTTTCTGCTGGGCGCCAGGAGCCTGCACGGTGCCCAGTTTGGAGGCATAAAGTCCCTGGTGGGCAGACAACAAAGACGTGCACGTGTTTCCTGCCTCTGGGGCTGCGCTTTACAAACACACCCAGAAAATTCAGCCCTCACCGAGCCTCTTCTGCTTCCAAAACAGCAAACCAAGCAAGTTAGCACTGGAATTCGGGGTGTGTGTGTGTGTGTGTGTGTGTGTGTGTAGGGGGAAGGAGGTTAAGTTAGCCTTCCGAGCCTCGTTTTCTGCAGCTTTAAGCATGCGCGTGATAATGCTACCCGACTGATGCTATTACCAACGTTATATATTTCTTGGAAAGCTTAGGCGCAGTGCCTGGCACGTCTTAAACTCGCAATGGCTCTGTGTGATGCGCTGAAAAACTAGCGTCGTGAACCTGAGATGTATTCAAAGCGCTTTCAAACTACGGGAGTTCATAGGAGGAAAGGCGGCAGAGAGGCTGGCTGTGGGCCTCCGGCCTTTCCAGCGAGTGTTTGTTCGCTGCGGTGAGGACCTGGCCCCTCCTCGCCATGGCACCTGAGGCCCTGAGGGAGACCCAGAGCATCCCATGGCCCCAGAAAGGAAGCTGTTCCTGACATTCCCAGAGCGTGGAAACTGGAGCCCTGGGACACACTTCTTGGTCAGATCTAATCGGTGTCAGCCCTAAATCACAAAGGGGTTTCTTCCAAGTCCCAGTGTTCGTTGACCCCACAGGGACATTGCTCCGTTTAATCTTCACAACAAACTCTCGATGTCGGTATTGTCTTCAGCAACTGTATTTTATAGATGTGGAAACAGCCAGCGCAGCTTGCTCCAGACCGGTATTTCGGATGCCAGACCCGAACACCTTCCTCTGCAAGGCTTTCTGTTCCTTATTAGTTCTGTCTTATGTGTACTTCACAGTGAGCCATGATGCCCCTACATCCCGAGTTCTGTTAGCTCAGTGCTGAGGTGTTTTATATTGTGCTATTTTATGCATCTCCAGCTGGGCTCTGAGTCCTTGTCGGGCAGGGATGATCCAGGGATGATCGTGTGCAACTTGTCCAACCACATCCCCACCCCGATGTGCCAGAGCCTGGTCCAGAATGAATGCTGCCCCACGTAGGTTGCGTTTGCTATGTCTGCTCCTTCTCTCAAGTCTTTGTCACAATTTCTCTTTCTTGTGGTGTTTACAGGCCTGTTAGTGTCTCCCACCAGAAGGCGAGTTGCACAAGCAGGAATTTTTGGGTAATTGGTCTGTTCCTGGGACCACGCACAGCACCCAGCTCAGAGTATGCACCAGACATTGGATGAATGAACAAATACTCTGCACCCTCTGCTTTTACTTGGTGCATATGTCTTTGTTTCCTCGTGCAGCACCTGCTTCAAGGGGTCCTGAGCATGCTGGCTTTGGGAATAGGCACCCAAGCCCTTCCTGGGTATATTTTGCCCTCGGCAGAGAGTAGGATGAGCTTTCCTGGCGGCTTCTGGGGTGACTCACAATGGGAGCTGGCGGTAGAGACCTTGAGGGCTACTTCCTGTCTGTGTCTTCCTTACATTGGTCTAAACCCCCTGGATAGGCGTGGGTGGTTTGTAACCAAACAGCTCCACGCCAGCTCCTGGAGACCCACGGCAGAGGTGCCCCAGCAATCACCCCTGAGCGGACAGGGGCAGCTGGTTGGTGGAAAGTGGGGCCATCTTCCCTAAGCGGCCATCGCTAAGTATAACTAGGTGACACCTCCCAAACTGGCGCTGCTTGTGGGAGGAAGGGCACTGCCTGCAAGACAGCTGTGGTTGCTCTCTCCCGAGTCCTCTCGTTTCGTTTTGAGTAGTTTTTAAATGTCTATGGACCTGCAGCTCAGGAAGGATGCTGGCAGCCTGTGTGGCTGCAGCGGGCCCCATCCAGGCAGGCCCCACGGGTCTGCTCCGGGGGGCTGGGCACCCACATTCATTCTCAGTCCTCTTCCTTCCTCCTCCTGGGAGTTCTGGGTCATTGCCTGGGTCATGGCAGGAGTGAAGCTTGGAAGCTAGAAATATGTGTCGAAATCCCTGCTCTAATGCTTATTATCATCAACGTAATTTCAATCAAATTCTGAACCTTGCTGATGGGGCCAGGAGTAGGGTGAGAGCCCAAGATGTGAGAGGATGCCCCCCAAATAAATATTATTTAATTAGGTAACAAATAATATTTTATTTAAGTAATAAATAATATTTTATTTAATTAAGTAACAATTACATAATATTTTAATGCAGTAATTTTAAAAAGCAAAACTCATGCAACAAATTCACAAACAAGCTGAGCTTTAATTAGAGGCAGGATCGGTTGGGGCGGGGGAAGGGGAGGAGGGTTGCAGCGTGGAGGGCGAGGGAGGGCGAGCTGCGGGGAGAGCGGTCAGCGTCCCTGGCTCTCAGGGTCAGAGATCTTTCTCTGTTGTTCTTGGGATGAGCTTCGAGGTTTACACCCCGTTGGCTGCTGGCCCTTCCCGGGTCAGAAAGCCTGCGGGCCGGGCGGTCCCCGCAGCCGCGAGCTCCTGGGAAGAACCGGGAAGCCAGTGTTTGCGGGATGGAGCGGGCGGGTCGCAGCCCAGAGGGAGCATCTTGGATGGAGGCTCTGGGGCCCAGCGCGCCTGACCTCTGCCCCGAGGCCCAGGACCGCCCGCCTGTGGACAGGGAGGAGGGCGGGAGAACGTCGCAGTCCCCGGGCTGCGGCCACCAGTGACCTTTTCCCTTCACCCCCTGAGGACAGGGCCCCGGGCCTGGGCGCGACCTGCCTTGGCCCGCACGGCACTCCTTTCCTGGGCCCGATGGCTGGGCGCCGACGTGAGGACGCGCGCACACAGGCCCCTGGACGGGCGGAGGAGCTGGTCATTGCGTCGCCCGTGCACCGGCGCTGGGCCAGGACGCCAGGCCGGCCGCGGGGCTGGGGGCGCGGCTCAGGGGCCGCGTGGGGTGTCAAGGAAACGTAACCTGGGTCCCAGCAAGGCTGGGCCCGCCCTCTCTGCGCCCCGTGACAGCGACATCCAGGAGGCCGGGCCGCGCCGTTCCCTCCATGGCGCGGGGGACACGCTACCCTCGTCCCCAAGGGGACCCTCGGAGCCGCCTCCCAGAGGCTGCGGCCTCCCTCCCCCAGCCGCCTCCTGCACGCCCCACCCTGGGATGGAGCCCGCCACAGGGCAGGTGGCCCGATCCTGGAACCATGACCTCCGGTTCACAGATGATGCGCGACCACC
>PVJC01023732.1:0-26149 GCA_004026665.1 Murina feae | reverse complement strand
AGCCCTGGCCACGCTCAAAAAAGAGAACAACATGCAGGGGAGGGCAAGAGTCTGAGAGATCAACATAGAGGGGGTGCCTGCTCCAAGCCTCCACAGTGTGCCTGGTGGCAGGTCCCCAGCAGGTAGACACACACAGGAGGACTGCTCCGAGCCTCAGATGTGACTGGGGGCAGGTCCCCAGTGGCCACACACACACACACACACACACACACACACAAAAGGCGCCTGGCAGACTGGGGCCATCATAGGACATCCACTGAGGGGTCCCAGACTGTGAGAGGGCACAGGCCGGGCTGAGGGACTCCCTCCACCCCGAGTGCACAAATTTTTGTGCACCGGGCCCCTAGTATGTATGTGTGTGTGTATATATATATATATATATATATATATATATATATATATATATATGAAATCTACTAGTTTTGTAGTTTAATTCTTTGATATGACCTCAATATATATGGTTGTTTTATGCTGTTCTATATAAAGTTCAATAGTCTAGTAACTTTGAAAGGCCAAAATGTATTCAAAGTAATTGTGTTACTCCTCAAGAATAATGACCCACTAAGAATTTCTGTATTTACCAGTTTCTGTAATAACTAAAACGTTTGTTAAATGAAACCATCGCTTATAAAATTCATCATTCAAATACAGAGAAAAATATTTTTTTAAAGTCACTAAATTCCTAAAACTTTACTTTTTTAAAATATATTTTTATTGATTTCAGAGAGGAAGGGAGAGGGAGAGAGGGATAGAAACATCAATGATGAAAGAGAATCATTGATCAGCTGCCTCCTGCACACCTCCCATTGGGGATCGAGTCCACAACCCGGGCATGTGCCCTTGACTGGAATGGAACCTGGGATCCCCCAGTCAACAGGCCAACACTATCTACTGAGCCAAACTAGCTAGGGCTTAAAATGTTACTTTTTTTTTAAAGCCACAAAATTCTTAAGTCCTCTAGTGGTGGGAGAATTATTCAGACAAAGACCTCCAAAACAGCCTTAGCTGGTTTTGCTCAGTGGACAGAGTGTCAGCCTGTGGACTGGGGGGTTCCAGGTTTGATTCTGGTCAAGGGCACACATACCTTGATTGCAGCCTCTTCCCCCCAACCCCCAGGCCAGGTCCTGGTCAGGTACCTGCAGGAGGCAACCGATCATTGTGTTTCTCTCATATTGATGTTTCTCTCTGTCTTTCCCTCTCTCTTCCACTCTCCCTAAAAATCAATAGAAAAATATCCTACAGTGAGGATTAAAAAACGAGCCTCTAAAACAAAGACAAGAGTTAACACCAACATAAAATGAGAATAAAAGTGGTAGAGAATTGATGATCAAAGAGTCAGATGAGGACGGAGAGAGAAGAAAAGTGTTTCAGACAGTTGAATGTGGTCTCCCAGGAGTCTAGATCTAGGCCTCTTCGGCCTAGCAGAGTTAAGAGAGATTCTAAGATTGAAGATCAAGATAAAGTTAAAGGTGAAACTCTATGCCTAAATTAAAAACGAAATTTTACTAATACATATGCCATGCACATTTTAAATATTCAGAATACTGAAATGAAAAATAGTTACAAATACATCACTAAGAAATATTAAAACTATAATTATAGGGAACCAGTTAAAAACACTGGGGGCCCTTGGCCGGTATGGGTCAGTTGGTTGGGCATCATCCCTTGCACCGAAAGTTTGCCAGGTCCTTTCCCAGTCAGGGTACATGCCCAGGTTGTAGGCTCAGTCCCTGGTGGGGGGTGTGCAGGAAGCAACCGATCAATGTTTCACTCTCACATCGATGCTTTTTTCTCTCCACCTTTCCTCTCTCTCAAAAAAGTCATAAAAATATTTAAAAGAAAAAACACATGGGGGGAAATGGGAATAAATTGACAAAAGATGGCGAGTGCAAACAATGTGATGGTCCCAAGTATCGCCCTAAATATCTTTACATAGCCTCATCAACTATATATATTGAGATCATCGCAAAGGGCCATAACTGCTCCTTACTCTATGTCCCTATGTACCTCAATAAAAATAAAGAAAAGAAAAAAAGTAAAGCTTGGCCTGCAAAACTCCCTCTGTCCAATTCCTAAAGATGATTTTTATTGGATTAGCTAATATATGAACTATTGCTGCATGTAAAATTATCAAGTGATGTAACATTGCAATCTTTTTAAAACTTACCCTTGAGAATTCCAGCCACCTATACTGAAAGCGCCTGCTAAGGTTTGGAATTCTGGAATAAACCATCCTCCACACCAAATAGTTGGCAATGGTCCTGTTAACAGAGAGATGCACATTTATTATATTTAGGTTGCTATCTGACGCTCTGCAGAACACCTTGGGGAAAACTGTTGGCAAAGCCCCTTGGAGGAATCTCTTGCTTATTAAAAAAAAAAACCTGCAGAACTTTCACTTGAAAAAATGACATAAGATGATACAATGTCAATACACTTAACCAAAATTGGCTTGCTTTTCACCACCTACTACAGATAAACGAAATGAATATTCCATCTCCAGGCCTCATTTGTGAACATTTAGCTTTCCCTTTCGGGGCATGGAGTCCACTGTTGCCCAGCGTTTCATGTCTAGAAATTGTCTATACCCACACCTTTGAATTATTGGGCGACTTGATAAAAATGCAGATGAATTCCTATCTTCGGGAAAAACAGCAATATATTGGCTAATACCAATTATCTAGATTTGCACCCTGATTCTATGCTTACTGGATATGTGAGCTTGGGCAAGTCACTTAACTTTGCTGATGTGATCATCTTTTATCATACAATAAGGGGATGACTCCTACCTTACATGGTTATTGCGAGGTTAATATAAATTAAGAACATACTTGACAAATTATAAATTCCAGATTTTTGTTGTTGTTATTCACTTCCAAACATATAAACAAACCCATATGCTCATGTAATACTCAAAATACATATCTTAAAAATGCATTACTCTGTCAAGTGTTGCCTTTTTCTATAAGCAAAAGATGCCTTGACCTCAGAAGATGTGTGACCTGAGTTAACTTCTAACTCAACAGTGATGATGAATTTTTAATGACCCATCTCCTCCCAGCTGTGCCATTATTACAGTGACTAATAACACACATTCCTGAGACAGCTCTTGAGTCAGACAGCCATGTGAGAGCAGTGTGACATGATGATGATAACTGGGCCATCAAGAACAACCCACATTTGTACTAGATTTACGGGGGTGATCACTTTGTAAGTTATATAAATGTCTCATCACTATGCTGAATATCTGAAACTAATATAATATCATATGTCAACTGCAATTGAAATATTAAAAAATATTTTTTAAAAAGAACTCTCTCATTTGCCTGGCACTCTAACCCAGTAAACGTGCACTCCTAGCAATACAGTATTTTTTCAGCATATATAGCCAATATATGTGTAGTTATTTTCATTTACATAGAGATAAGCTATTGGACTAACATATTACAAATGTTCTGACAAATGCAGAAATAGAAATTTTGAAAGGTAAAGTGAAATAAAGATATTTTCAAAAATCATTAGTTCTTCAAATACCATTACTTAATTCTTCCAGACACATTATCCATATAGGATTAGGACAAAACAATGACAGTGGCTGTAAATCCACATTTCATATAGTCTTCTTGGCTATTTAAAAACATTTTGGACCATAGCCTTGCCACATCTGTTTAGACCACCACTATTTTTAGTTTGTCATCTGGCTAACCAAGATGACAAACTAGAGTAGGAAAAGAGGCATTTCTGCCATTTTCTTGCCATTCACTTGTGTTTACTTTACTAGTAGTAGCTTCAATTCCTGTTTCTCCGCAAGAATTTTTAAAGTCATTTGTCCATTTTTTGGGGGGGATAAACTAGATAATAAATTTTATAAACCTACATATATATGTAAATAGTTCCAAATTATTTTCCATATCTATACTAATAAAAGGGTAATATGCTAATTAGACCGGGAGACCTTCTGGGAGACCTTCTGGACAAAGCCATGGTGGTGGGGCTGAGGCAGAGACAGTTAGGGGTGGGTGATCAGGCAAGGAGGGGAGGGCAGTTGGGGGCAAGCAGGCCATCAGGGGGCAGGCAATTGGGGGGCAAGCAGGCCGGCAGTGGGAACAGCTGGGGGTGAGCAAGCCAGCAGGCTGAGTGATTAGGAGCAATCAGGCAGACAGGCAGATGAGCGGTTAGGAGCCAGCAGTTCCGGATTGTGAGAGGGATGCCCAACTGCCACAGGGATTGGGCCTAAATCAGCAGTCTAACATCCATTGAAGGGTCCCAGATTGGAGAGGGTGCAGGTCGGACTGAGGGATACACACCTCCGTGCACGAATTTTGTGCACCAGGCTACTAGTATCTAATGAAAACAAACTACTGCAGGTGACACTACCTCACCCCCTATATGTGCCCATACAGATCAAATGCAGAGTTCACGGCCAGCTACATAGAATATAAAACCTAATTATTTTTTTTCAATAAAAAACAGACATATAGAAGTTTTCAGATTTTCTCTTGAAGTCAGTGGATATTGTTGGGATATGTGCATTCCTCAGAAGCCCCTGTTCTTATCAGTAAAGTCTAGCCTTTATCCATGCTCTGTTGAGGCCACTACAATAAATATGTAGTTTTAGATCATCCCCTTGGATCTTTTCAGTTCACATCCCTACTCCTGAGCAAGACAACAAGTGCTCACTGAGCATTTACTGCTGCCCAAGTATTGTTCCAGATGCATTGAGGAATGTAAAGAAATAGGAATCCAGGGCCTACATTCAGAGAACTTAGAGTCTAGTTGGGGGACACAGGACTTCAAATTTCAGCTTGTTCATATAATCAGGTTTCTGAATTGAAGGCACACACAATAAGAACATATAAGATCTTGCCCTAACCAGTTTGGCTCAGTGGATAGAGCATTGGCCTGTGGACTGAAAGGTCTCAGGTTTGATTCTGGTCAGGGGCATGTACCTTGGTTGCAGGCACATCCCCAGTAGGAGGTGTGCAGGAGGCAGCTGATCAATGTTTCTCTCTCATCGATGTTTCTAGCTCTCTATCCCTCTCCCTTCCTCTCTGTAAAAAATCAATAAAATATTTTTTTAAAAAAATAACATATGAGATCCTCCTTTTACTCAATCAGTACATTCTGGGCACCTAGATATGTACTAATAAGTCTAGGTACTGGAAAGATGGAAAGGCAAGAAAGATATAATCATTAATCTCTTGAAGCTTTTAGCTGAGCAGGGGAAATGAGGCAAGCACATCAAGAATGCTTTGGCAGACACTGGCACCCAAATGTATGTGCCAGACACTTCACAGCTCAAACTGAGAGATGAGAGTAAGCATCATGAGAGGGACAGGGCCCGGGCTGTGCCCAAAGGCTGGAAGGCTTAGGGATGTGAAGCAAGAACATGAACTGTAGACAAGCTAAACAGTGTAGGAATAGCTTTGTTTGGAGGGGATGGTGAGCAGGGTGATCACTCTCAGAGGCAAAAGGCCAGTTGGAGTAAGAGAGACATAGGCAACAATCAGGGTCCAGGGTAGAGAATGTCAATGAGACAGAGCGTGACCCTAACACAAGGTCTGTATGTTCCTCAAACTTAAAATATTGCTTGTTGGGTGTGACACCTAATGCTGGATCCATTGGTACAGATTAGAAGGTCCCTGGCCAGCTGATACCCTATGTGAATTCAAAAAAATATTCCCTCAAGGGAGCAGTGATGAGCCAGATTAACTAGGGACACTGTTAGGAGGGACCTGATGGCAGTAGAAAAGACATGGTGGTAGAAGCATAGTAAAGATTTAGAAGTGTGAGCCTTTCCAGCTCCCTTGAAATCATATGGCATTTTCTAGAATCCCCACAGCAATTGCTATAGAAGAGATATTATTGTACCCATTTTACATACAACTAAACTTGAGGCCTGGAACCATTAAGTTACTCCTCATTACTATATAGTCAGTGGGTCTCTAACTTAGTAAAATCACCTGGGGAGTTTTAAAGCTCTAGATGTTCAGCCCCCCCCCCCCACCACACCAATTACATCAAAATCTCTAGGGTGGAACCCAACATAAATAGAACCGGTGTGATAAACAATGGAGGCTTGACCAGACTCTAAGCCTGTGTGCTTTTCCCCATGCTACACAGTGATGTATGAATGCCTGTAATTCTGAAAAAAAAAAATTCCTGACCAATCACGGAGACCCCAGAATACTGTGACAAAGGCACTTAGCAGAAATCTGTAGGTCTGAAGAAAGAACAGTGTGTGAGGTCTTTATGGGCAAGGTATTACTAAGATGCTAGCGTTACAAGACCTCGGAAAGCCAGAAGGAATGCAGGAAGCTCACACAGTGAGACTATGGCGCTGATGAGCTGCTCCAGTGTGTGATAAATACACTGACAGAATGTGGGGAGCACACAGTTGTAGAGTGCTAATAGTACCAAGCCAGGAGCAGATCTGACCATAATGACTGAATTACTGCCACCTAATGCTCAGACACACCAAGAAAAAAAATTACACTCAGCAACAGCACTTGAAAATAGCAAATAATATCTTTGTTTTTTCCAAAAACCATTTTCAGCAGTATGGTGCTTTCCCCAAATGACAAGAAATAAAGTAGAGAAAAGCAAAACACCTCAGAAGAGAACCCACCACTAAATCATTTCCCAAAGCCTCTGACCAGAAAGATGTTTTGTTTTGTTTTTTAATATGTCTTTATTGATTTCAGAGAGGGAGAGAGAGAGAGATAGAAACATCAATGATGAGAGGTAATCATTGATTGGTTGCCTCTTGCACACCCCCTATTGGGGATCGAGCCCTCAACCTGGGCATATGCCCTTGGCCAGAATCGAACCTGAGACCCTTCAGTCCACAGGCTGACTCTATCCACTGAGCCAAACTGGCTAGGGCCAGGAAGATGTTTTTAAAGAAGCTTCCGCTACCTTTTGTTCTCAATCAGTGGCAGCTAACATTTATTTGTATTTCATTTCAAAGATCATAAAGTACCTTTTTTGTCCTCATTACCGATGCTATGGGGCGCTTATTGTTATCTCCATTTTCAGATGAAGAAAACAAAGGTCAGAGGTCAAGGGACTTCCAAGGATGTGTCAAATCCGTGACTAACATTTGGTCCTCAGATTCCAGAGCTTGCATCTGCTCCTCTCAATCATACTCCCTGAGGTGAACCAGTTTCTTCTCAAAGGTTCTCAAAGCCAAAGCAATCTCCCTAAATCCTAGAGGCTGCTCAGAGGTATGCCTAAGGCTGTGATTCCCAAGTTGTGTCCCTAGCCCAGCAACTTCAGCATCACCTGAGATCTTGTTAGAAAATCCCTGGGCCTGCCCCAGAGCAACTGAATCAGAAATGGTGCGGTGGGGCTCAGCGGTATGTTTTAACAAGCCCTCTGGGGATATTCTGATGATTGTCAGGTTTGAGAACCACTGGTCTAGGAAAACTCCCATCTCCTCATCTTTCTGCACACACAGCTAAACTAGGATTTACTAAATCCCAGATTCTGCATTCCTAACAAGCTCTCAGGCGAGGCCAGTATTGCGCTCCATGGGCCATACTTTGAACAGCGAGGCCCTAGATCACCATCAGCATTGCTGAACCCTATAAGAGGTCCACAGAACAGAAGCACATTTTCCAGGTAAGCCTCTAGGAGCACCTGTCCAACAAACGTCATCTCACCTTAATGTACACTGTGCATGCTTTCTATGAAAATAAAACTGAGGACAGAAAATATCACAGAGACTTAGCAAAAGCTCCCAGGGTCTGCTTTAGGCCAGACTGTTAAAGAACGGGTGTACACACACACACACACACACACACACACACACACACACACACAGAAGATCCCAAGCCAAATTTCTCTGACCCCATCTTTCCTCAGCCTCCCCCTCCTATTCTTGCTCCTCAGACCAAATTAGATGGAATCTAAGACAGCCTCAAGTCAGGAGTGGGTGGAAGAACTGAAGGGAGGCAGAAAGGGATTGAAGTCTGCAGCACCCAATAAATAGGGGTAGAAGGGATACGCACCACTTTTAGGCCTTACCACAAAAACTTCCTCACAATCTTCTTCCCTCTCTCTTTCCCCACCTAATCAGCTGAATGGAGAGGATTCCAAACATCCACAGAAGGGAAGTCACAAGAAGGAGCCTGGACTCCCAAGCCCCTGCTTGGAAGAAAGCCACCTTATAGGGACACCCATGTTGGACTGTTCCATGAGCCAAGAGTGTAATTTTTGTTGTGCAAGCCAATGAGAGTTTAGAGGAACTTATTACAGCAATTGGCATGTCCTGACTAATATGCAACTATGAGGACCCAAGGGGATAGTTCCTGGACTGGAATACAACACAAGTGAGGATCAAATATGATTAGCAGTATAAAAATGCACTGTGATGTGCAAATAAAGTATTAATCTTTTCAATATGTGAAGTGTCTTGAAATCTCATAAGGATATATAGAAAACAAGTTGTTTTTGATGAATTGGTTTTTGAGGTGTAAAGTATGTGAAAGAGATGTTTTCTGTCTTTAAAACTGAAGTATCATAATGTCTAAGGTCATTTTATATGAGGGATATACTATCTGTAGGTAACTTTTCTATCTATATATTCTTCCACTGCTGTTCACTACATTTACATCAAGTTATCATCAAGAAAAACCTGACAGCCCTAACTGGTTTGGCTCAGTGGATAGAGCGTCAGCCTGTGGACTCAAGGGTCCCAGGTATGATTCCAGTCAAGGGCATGTACCTTGGTTGTGGGCACATCCCCAGTAGGGGAGTGTGCAGGAGACAGCTGATCGATGTTTCTCTCTCATCGATGTTTCTAACTCTCTATCCCTCTCCTTTCCTCTCTGTAAAAAATCAATAAAATATATTTTTTTTAAAAAAAGAAAAACCTGACAGTTCCTGAAGTTCTTTCATCGGTGCAATTTTTCTACAGCTCTCCGAGTGATCTTACGTCTTTTCAATATAGGTACCTCGGTTTATTGCCACAAAGTGACTTATTGGCTAAAAAGAAACAAGGGGGGGGGAGCAGCAACAGACTAAGAATTAACTGGGGGGGAGGGAAGATGTTCATACAGAAGTCTCAGAAAACATTATTATATGACTAGTTCACAAAACTAACACTAATTTAGGTTTTCAGAGAGAAAATATGGAGAAATTAAAATCTCCCTCTACTCATGGTCTTTCTTGGTCCCTAAAAATTAATTTCCTAAAGCACCTGCTAATCTGAAGAATACATATATAGCGTGGTAAACTATCTTTCAATGCAAATTACCACCAAAATTTAAAATGTGCCCAAGAACCCAATGGCATAGGAGAAGAAAATCATTTGAATCATATTTTATAGTATTTCAGAGCTAGGAAGCACATATGAATAAGTATTCTAATGTAGTGAGTTCCCTCTTCTCCAAAAAAAGTAAGCATAAGACTTTCTTGGGTTGCTTGTTAAAATACAGATTCCTGAGCCTCACTCCAGATCTGCTTTATAGGTCTCTATGGAGCAGGGGCTTTGGAATCTATATTTTTACCACAGGTGCTGGCATTACTGATCCATGGAGCACAGTTGAAATAGCAAGGCTCTACCCCACCCGAACACTATTTATCTCTAGATTCAATTTTTGTTTAGAGAATTTTCCAAGAATCACTGCTTATTTTTTTTTTAATATATTTTATTGATTTTTTACAGAGAGGAAGGGAGAGGGACAGAGAGTCAGAAACATCGATGGGAGAGAAACATCGATCAGCTGCCTCCTGCACACTCCCCACTGGGGATGTGCCCACAACCCAGGTACATGCCCTTGACCGGAATCGAACCTGGGACCTTGCAGTCCCTAGGCTGATGCTCTATCCACTGAGCCAAACCAGTTAGGGCAACTGCTTATTCCTGGTAGAATTTTAAGTGAATTAATTGTTTCTTCTCTCCCTTCTCTGTATGTTTACTGTCCTGCATGCTTTCCTCAAGGAACACAGACTGTTTTTTCCTTATGACTATATCATCTTAAAAAGAATACAGCTCTTCAAATGTGCCCTTCCGTAGATGGGGATGGATGCTGAATTTTATTCCTAAGACTCTGGCAGGTGCTTTTTTCTTTTTTTAAATAATAACCCCTTGCAACATGCCTTGTATAAGTCCAAATAAGAACATATGATTTTTTTATCCTGGCCTGGCAATTTGCCTTTGTCTTTATAAACTAGTTGACCTTTCTGTGCTTCATTTTCTGTACTGAAATCTGAATGGCTTCACAAAGATGTAAACTGATCTTTCTGGGGCATTTTTTGGTTTCCTTGTTTTGTAGTGCTAAAGTAGGACCCCAACAAATCCTAAAACATTATTTCTAATAAGAAAAACCTGACAGTTCCTGAAGTTCTTTCATCAGTGCAATTTTTCTACAGCTCTCCGAGTGATCTTACGTCTTTTCAATATAGGTACCTCGGTTTATTGCCACAAAGTGACTTATTGGCTAAAAAGAAACAAGGGGGGGGAGCAGCAACAGACTAAGAATTAACTGGGGGGGGAGGGAAGATGTTCATACAGAAGTCTCAGAAAACATTATTATATGACTAGTTCACAAAACTAACACTAATTTAGGTTTTCAGAGAGAAAACATGGAGAACTACTGGAAATAAGGAGAAAAAACATTGTGCTGTCATTGCAGCAAGTAAATCACAGCAGACAATGGTTTTGGCCAATTTGTCACAAAGGGCACCGTGATTTCCCCCAAGACTCTTTTGATTCAACTTTCATTAGAAACAGTTTTCAAAGGATGTGAGAGGTAAGGCCTTAAATTTTACAAGGAAAAACTAAAGTCACAGTAAAATACACAAGGAAGCTCTTACTTCTTCCTCTCAGAGCCTAATATCCTAAACAGATCCTTAAAGTACTGCGGGACACGAACCACCACGTTCTCTGAGGGGCCAATGTCCTTCAGGTCAGGGTAGAGTCTGGTATCGATGACCTTCTTGATGTAGCCCAGCCAGTCAAACTGAGGAGTAAGAGAAAAAAAACCAGAGTGAAAGTACCTCTTGCTACGCAGCAAGCAAGGCAAATATCATCGTTTTAACAGAATCCATTGCTTATGATTTCAACCCAAATAATTAAAGATGCAACTGCTCAAATCTAGAAAATAAATGCCCAATCACTGCCACCCAGACCTGCTACTTGCATCATAAATGGAACATGTGTTCTGTACCATCCGCATATGGACAACACATACACTCACCTGGTAATACCCACACTCACTCTGCTGGTCCCTCCAGTACTCTCTGCCCCTCCCTCCTCAACTCTCCTCTCCTTCATTTCCTCTCTCCCCCTCCTGTACGCCCCCCTATGTTCTATGCTTCTTCTCTCTCCTCTTTCTCTCCCCCTTTTCCCCCGTACTCTCCTTGGCTCCCATACTCACTGTCATGTCCAGAAAGACACAGATGCCCCAGGACATTAACAGTCTTCCTTCTGACACAACCTTTCTTGCATAGGAGAAACAAGCAGCAACAAAGTGTAACATCCCCTCTTCAGAGCATCACTATCTTGCTGTTTGAATTGGTCCCTCCCTTGCTTGCCTCCACTATTGAAATGAAAAACCAGCTACTCACAGGCCCAGCCATTCCTGTAGGTATAGATGGCCATATACATGCCCCAATTCTACTCAATAAGAAATAAAAGGAAGCCACCTGGGAAGAGTCTAGAAAGGCTTTGGTTTTTCCTGGTAAAAGAATTAGATATGGCCATCACTGTCCTTTCCCCCCCTCCACTCCTCCTGCCCTGATGGCAGATGTGATATATGGACCTGTGATAGCCACCTTGCATATGCTTGAGTCATCCAACATGAAGTCAAAAAGCCAATGAAGTAAAGAGAATGGAGTGAAAAGAAAGAATTTGGGCCTTTGACAACATTGTTAAGCAAATAAACAAACACCAGGAGCCACCTATGTCTGAACTTTTGTCATGTAGCAAAATGGCCTGGAAGTTTTTAAGCCATCTGGGAAAGGTTTTCTGTCCCAAGAGCAGAAAGCATCCTGATGCACAGATAACGGACAAAGATGATGACAACGAAAAAGACTGGTGGTAGGTTTGATAAGGCAAAAATTTATACACAGATGACATACAATCAACTGGTAAACTAACCAGTTAAAATAAAATTTCCTGGATTATTTTTACCAACCTGAGGAATCATAGCACTCAGCTGGGAAATGTTCATTTTGTTGTACATGGCCTCGCTGGTTCGGTTTTCATGTGGAATCATTATCTGTTGGAAGGAGACTTTGGTTATTTTTTCAAAGGAACAATTTCCTACTGCATGACACATTCTACATGTGCGCAAACATCTGCAGGGTGTCATATGGTTTTTCAAGATTTTGGTGTAGTGCTGAACTTGGAAGAGGGAAAAAAAGACATCACTTTAGGCAAGATTAAAAAATAAAAAGAAACTTCCTGTCCTGTTCACTGGGAAACATTGTCCACAGTACAAATATAACTACCCAGAATCCCTTCCTCACCTACAATGTAGATGGACAAAATCTATTATTAGCCCAGTTTTGACACCAAAGTCAATTGAGACAAACACCTTACCTTCACCTGTGGTGTCCAGATAATGAGCTCAGTGTGTCAGCAGCCACAGACCATCCTTCATCCCTAGGGCCAAATTTCACTGAAGAACACTCGATGATCTGGACACCACTGCCTCCTGTAATCATTCTGTCAACAGGTCATTCCCTCATTTCCCTTCATCCCTCTGGTTTCCCTGGCTTTGAGATTCTCTGGCTCCACTGCTGGTCTCACCATCCTGATACACATTTCCAAGTCTGCATCTCCAGCCCTGACCCTTCACACTCTTTCCAATCCCAACATGCATGCCCTTGCCATTTTGCCATCACCAAAACCAACTGAAGCTTCTAGCCTTTGCCATGTTTAATCTAATCTAAGAAGAGCCGCAATGATCGCCTTCCTCATGGGCCATCCTAATCACGTCCACGAACAGGCAGTAGCTCCCGATACCCACTCCTGAGTCATACCATCTGGTCCCCTTGCATTAAACTTGCCACTTACTACCTCCCCCAAGACTCTCCTACCCTTACACCCCCATCCATAACCGCCACGCCCATTGTTAGAACTATGATTCCAGACTTTGCCTAGATTCATTTCCTCTGTCAAATCTTGCCATTAAATTCCACTTGGCTCCAATCACAGGGGCCACTCCATCACTAAGACTTCTCCTGGTGCACACACCTTTAGCTGGGATTGGTCAAACGCACACTTCCATGGCTATATTTAAAATGACTTATTTGTGCTGGACTAAGCTGTCCTGCCACCCGAGGGAAGCTTCAGAAGTTTCCCTAGAACTCTATTTCCCACTAATTTTGAATGTCTCCAGTGACCTGGGGTGTAAGAGACAGAGATGAGCACTACTAGCATGCCAAAAATCATATGCCATGTATTTTTGAAGGCAAAGACACAGAGGGCTGAGTGGTAGAGATCTGCCCCCTCTTTTCTAAATGATTCAGTGCCCTTAGCTTCTCCCTCATCACCCTCCACAGGAGAGACTTCACGTGTCTCACAAACATCTTCCTGGCTTTGTTTGAATCATTGCCTCAGAGACTGTCCACTCCTCCTTGTACTCAGGCTTGCAGCCCCAGGTTGGAGCCCTTTGACCTCAAAGCTGTTTTGCACGCTCTGCTAGCTTTCTCCCCATTCCATGGATTTGTCACTTCATTTAGCCTTTTGACAATTCCCAGCCTTGCCTCAGCCCAGCTGTTTTTAGTTCCTTTTTTTTGGGTCTAAATCCCTGGCTCAGAACAAGGCCTTCCCCGATGTATCAGAGCTTCAGTCCAAATTAGAGCTCTGAGTCTCCTATTTGCCTAGGAAGGGAATCCAGACAGCCTTTAGACATGGCTTAGAGGCACAGTCTTTGACTCCAGAACATCTGCAGTGACCTTCATCACACAGTCTTCAAAGGTGACACGCAGGAATGGACTTTTTCTGCTGCAAGTAGAAGATCGGAGAGAGCTCCACACATACATCACTGCTGCTGAGAGAAAGACTAATTCCTCCTCACCCTTATCTATCCATCACCCCAACTCCATACCTCAACATCCCACCACACTTCACCAAACACAAACCAAACAACATTTGGAGTCACATGAACTTTAGGATTTTTAGCAACTTGTTATAAAAGTCTACCAACCCATATACAAGTGTTTCTTTTTTTCCATTTTTATTACATAAAATATTACAAAGATTAGTACATATTATCTCTTTTATCCCCTGCCCTTCCTCTACAAGTGTTTCTTGACAAAATTGTTTTTCCTCACTGCACAGTATCCAAACAAGCAGATCTCACAATACTTGTTCTCTCTGGTCTTGGGAATGTATAGGGGTTTTACACTTTGGTTCTTCCAAGGAAAAAAGTTATTCTATAAAGAAAGCTAACCATTTAGGATTTCTCACTCTCCATTAAGTTGGTTCTTATAGCTTTTTGTTCCCAGCATTAGCCTGGAAGAATTTAAAGTGACCTACACAGAACATAGTATATGACACAATGAGATTCATTAAAACAGGGCAAGAAAATAATGAAAAAAACAGGGCTGGGTATAAACTAGTACCAGAAAGGCAACTAAAAATGCTTACCCTATACACTTTTACAACAAATTTGTGTATCCAGTATGGTGGGACAGACTTCTCTAAGTCCTTATCTTAGGTCAGACTGACCCTGAGTGGCAATGGGGAAAAGAATAGGTTAGATTAAAAATTATCTTCCAGTCCTAGCTGGATTGGCTCAATGGATAGAGCGTTGACCTGAGGACTGAAGGGTCCCAGGTTCGATTCCAGTCAAGGTCACATGCCCAGGTTGCAGGCTCAATCCCCAGTAGCAGGCATGCAGGAGGCAGCCAATCAATGATTCTCTCTCACCACTGATGTTTCTATCTCTCCCTCCCTCTCCTTCCCTCTCTGAAATCAATAAAAACATAAATATTTTAAAAATTACCTTCCACTCAAACCAAATCAATAAGGATTCAATAAATAATTATTCATCTATTGGAGCCATACAGGAGTTTCTCTTGAAAAATATAGTCAGAGAGTCTTTGGCCATAGCTGCGACTTTCCAGAGGAGGTGCTATTAGTTATACCTTGGACCCAAAGGGCAATGTCACAGAATGCTATTTTATATATTTTTTTCATTCAGGGTATACTGCCTTTAAAATAAAGAGAAGAAAAGAAATAGATTTTAGATTAAGTCTTACCTCAGCTATCTTAATTTCCAATCTAAGCACTGACTTCATGTCATGCTCCGCTCGGGAGCTATTAGCACCCAAAAGTACGGCAGTATCCACCATGAACTTGTAAAGGGCATCCCGATACTGTAAGAGATAAAGAAGCAAGTGACCATGACAACAGTCTATTAGAAAGTATGTTTCAGAAGCACTGGGGAGCAGAAGCAGCAGGTGGACATAAATTCCCTTCATTTTCACTTGTACTCAACGTACGGTAGTCATTATGTGATACCAAACATCCACCTACCACTTTGGGAGAAAGAAGAGTGACAGCTCCATGGATACTGTGTCCATGAAAGGCAGAAATGTCCAGCCACTGAGAATCAAGAGAACTAGTTTTGTAGCAACTGACAAGATTGTGGGTGTGTGAAACATCTCCAAATGAGCCCAGAATAGAAAGGTAAAGGTCAGACTCCTCTTTCCAGGCAAGAGAGGCTTTGATAAAATAATGGGAAAGAGCTGTTGCTGAAAGCAGGAGGCATGACCCATGAAGACTAGTGGGAACAGTGATTTATTCTCTTCCAGCTCCGTTTTCCCACCTTCACACTAAAAAAAAAATAAAATAAAAGACCATCAACTACAGCCCTAGGTCTTTCTAGTTTTGCACAGTTTTTACAAAGTTCTCCTCGCCACCTCAGGAAAAAAAGAAGGGAGAGATGAAAGAAATGATGAAGTGAAACTGAGCAAAGAGCAAATATAGCATGTCTTCCCTGTTATGTCCATAAACCCATATTCATGACACATATATTACTGGAGGGGAGAATCTTATTTTGTGGGAAGTGCAGAATCTCACTGGGGTCATATTTCTCCTTTCAGATATACTTGTAAGAACTCAATATACTAGGTATTAAATAATCTCACAGGTATGCTTTAGGAGTAAGATTTCCTCACATACACCTTGAATCTGTAAGCTATTCTTACTGTATTTATGACATTGGAACCTATGCAGTGCTTGGCATATAGGCGGACCCTTAATAAATATTTGTTGAATCAGTAAGCAAGCTTTGCAAATAGACTCAATTAGAAATAATCTTTTGCAGTGCTCAGTTTGATTAAAAAATATTTCATTAATCAATACATGTGCAGATGTCTTGCTAGGCATTCTGTGCATATGAGGGAGGTACAGATGAAAAATTAAATAATACTTAAGTCTGATTTCCCAGTGTGTGATCTGGTTCTCAGTATGTGAGGGAGATAAACATGCAATTACTAACTTTAATATTAGAGGGACCAACCTAAGTTCTGTAATAAAGCTGCTAAGTGCTTGAAGGTTAAAGAGCTGGAGAAGAATTCCAGCCTGAAGAAATCAGAGACATAACGTGTGAAGGAGACAGGTTCAGGAGTAGTGAGGAGACTTCCTGAGAGGTGTATGAGCTGCCTTTGCTGGGGAGAAATAAATAGATGGCACAGTAAAGCTGGTTTGGGACCAGGTAATGAGGGGGCTTTGAACACCCTCTGAGGACTTTATATCTTACCTTGTGAGCAAAAGTATGATGTGAGCTGCACTGAGAAGAGAACTGATCAAGTGCTACTACAGAGGCAATGGAGGGAATGAATGGAATGGAGGGAGGGAGGTAACAATCAAAAGGCTATCTGCTGTAATAAAGCCAAGAGTTACCAAGGGCCTGACCTAGAGTAGTAAGAATAGAAAGGAGGGATCAGGTAGAAGAGAGATTTTGAAGGTAGAATCCATAGGATTTGACGAATTGGTTAAAGGGGGAGAAGATTTTAAGCCTAGTTGCTGATAGGATGGTGACCTCAGCAGAAGCAGAGGTGCCCACCGACTGACAAAAGTTCATTACATCCATTTCTACCCTGGCTGGGTGGCTCAGATGATTGGATCATTGTCCCATACACCAAAAGGCTGGGGGTTCTATTCCTGGTCAGGTCATATAACTAGGTTGCAGGTTTAATCCTCTATCGGGGTGCATACGGAACACAATCGATCAATGTTTCTCTCTCGCATTGATGTTTATCTCTTTCTCTCCCTTTCTCTCTCTCTCTCTAAAAGCAAGAAAAAATAAATAAAAACGTTATCTTCAGGTGATTAAAAATAGTTTTTTAAGTTCATTCCATCCACCTTCAAGAAGGAAAACTTGCCAACCTTCTTTGATGACTGCCCTCAGCCAAAAGATTGCCTAGGATCTTGGGTACCTTCCTGTCTTCCAGAGCCTTCTAGATATAGGGTTTACTGTAAGCAAAGGAGCAGGTATTTCCCAGGCTAAGTTCCTACGTCCTCAGGCTGGGCCAGAATCCAGAGAGCTCCCTAATCAAGGAGACCCTGGGTCTGAGGCTCTTTTGGAAATTCAACCAAGTTTCCAAAATGAATTGAAAGTATTATGAATGAACCAGTTCTAATCTATAATAATAAAAGCATAATATGCTAATTAGACTAAATGTCCTTCCAGACGACCTTCTGGACAAAACTGGGGCTGTGAGGGAAGCCTGGGTCCCAGATGCCTGCCAGCAGCCAGAGGGAAGCCTAGGTCCTGGGTGCCAGAGAGAACCTGGGGTTGGCAGCCAGGGGAAGGAAGGCCTATTCTTGCACGAATTTTGTGCATCAAGCCAATATAAAAAAAAAATGTAGGTTTCCCAATCAACCCAAAAAATCTAACCTGATTAATCCCATCTGGTTCTTATTAATCTGGGGCAACCTGATAAGAAAACAGATTCCTGGGCTCTACTTCAAGTCTACTAAATCAGATTCTCTGGGGCTGTGGCCCAAGAATCATACATTTAATAGAATCCCAGGTGATTCTTAAGCAGTACAATTTAAGAATCATTATTTGAGAGGGTATCCCTCTCCACAAGTTACTTCTGAAATGTGTAGTGAGCTCTCTGTACTTCTGAGGTATGACTGCAAGCTAATTTCTTAGTTACTTCATTTGGGTGTGCTGTCTCTCCAGCTCCAACATGAGAGCACTGAGCATGGAGACATGTACACTCTTGATACCCAGACTTCCAGAAGTGCCATTTATGTCTGAATAAAAAGCCTTTGGTTCCTTAATTGGAAATATGGTCATCAAATAGCCACACTGCTGCCCGAGTCTGTGGACCGAAGGATTCTGGGTTCAATTCTGGAAAAGGTCACATATCTAGGTTGCAGGCTCCTCCCCGGCCTGGACCCTGGTTGGGGATCATGCAGGAGGCAACCAATGTGTTTCTCTCACATCGATATTTCTCGCTGTTTTTCCCTCTCTCTTCCACTCTCCCTTAAAAAAAATGCCACACTGCTCATTTGCTATAGTGTCAGAAATTCTAGAACAACTTATGAATCCATCAACAGCCTGACAAGGTGAAGAGCTGAAATATAAAACTTACAGACTTGGCTTCTGTGCTATTGTCAAGGTAGTCTTCCCTCACAGCTAGGGAGAGCGTTGCTTGGTCCAGCTGTTGAAATAAAAAGAAAGTATTTTGCTTGCACTGTAAATTATTATGTACCATGTTAACAAGAGTCATGAGAGAAACCAAGATGGCAGCATAGGTGAACACCAGAATTGCTGCCGGGCAGAAACATTTTAAAACCACAATGAAAAGAAAAAATGGACACCACCCAGACCCACAGGAAGGCTGGCTGAGTGGAAATTCTACAACTAGAAAGAGACTGAGACGCAGAGGAGGTGCGGAATTAAATTGCAGAGGTATGGAGGCACACGCGAAGAGGTTTGAAGAAAGGGCTGGCAGCATTTCGTACCGGAGGGAGGCACAAGCTCCCGATGGCTCTGAACTCCAGTTCCAGCCAAGTTTCTAGGGACTCAGAATCATATGGGGAGGAGCTGGACTGTTTGGCACCGTCTGGTACCAGGAGGAACTCCAGAGCGGCTTGAGACCCGGTGCCTCTTAGTGCAGGGCTGAGAAGCAGCCATAGCTTGTTGCTCTGCCCTGTAGATTCCCTGAGACCCCGCCCCACCCAAGCTGTGTGCAGAGGCTTTTGCATATAAAAGGCTGGGAAGCCCCAGGCAGAAGCTAAAATAGCATCTCCTCAGAGTTCCAAGAGACTGTGCACCCAGTGGTCAGAGCGGGACCATCCAGATTACAACTCCTCAGATCCATAAGGGACACACTCAGGGGGCAGACTTAGTGGGCACCAAAGCCCCACTGAAGCAAGTCTTGCCCCATAAGGGTGTCTCCAGCATAGAAGTTCTCCCACCATAGACACAGCTGATTAAAGCCATTCTGTCAATGCAGGGAAGCAGCCAAAATGCAGAGACAAAGAAACAGGTCACAAATGATAGAAATGGAGGAAAGAAAACAACTGGATATAGAGTTCAAAACCACGGTTATAAGGCTTTTCAAGAATTTTCTAGAGATTGCTGATAAATTTAGTGAGACCCTCAAGGATATGAAAAAGGACCAGCTAGAAATTAAGCATACACTGACTGAAATAAAGAATAATATACAGAGATCCAATAGCAGACTAGAGGTTTGCAAGAATCAAGTCAAAGATATGAAATATGAAGAAGCAAAAAACACCCAGCTGGAAAAGCAAAAAGAAAAAAAGAATCCAAAAATATGAAGATAGTGTAAGGAGTCTCTGGGACAACTTCAAGTGTACCAACATCAGAATTATAGGGGTGCCAGAAGAAGAGAAAGAGCAAGATATTGAAAACCTATTTGAAGAAATAATGACAGAAAACTTCCCCTACCAGGTGAAAGAAATGGACTTGCAAGTCCGGGAAGCACAGAGAATCCCAAACAAAAGGAACCGAAGGAGGACCACACCAAGACATATCATAATTAAAATGCCAAGTGCAAAAGACAAGGAGAGAATTTTAAAAGCAGCAAGAGAAAAGCAGTTAGTTACCTACAAGAGGGCACCCATATGACTGTCAGCTGATTTCTCAACAGAAACTTTGCAGGCCAGAAGGGAGTGGCAAGAAATATTCAAAATAATGAATAGCAAGAACCTACAGCCAAGATTACTTTACCCAGCAAAGCTATCATTCAGAATTGAAGGTCAGACAAAGAGCTTCACAGATAAGAAAAAGCTAAAAGAATTCATCACCACCCAACCAGTATTATATGAAATGCTGAAAGGTATCCTTTGAAAAGAGGAATAAAAAGAAAAAGTAAAGATAAAAGTTATTAAAAACAAATACATATCTATCAACAAGTGAACCTAAAAATCAAGTGAATAAAAAAAATCTGATGAACAGAATAAACTGGTGAATAAAATAGAATCAGGGGCATAGAAAGGGAGTGGAATGACAATTCACAGGGGGAAAGGGGTTTTGGGGGTATGGGAAGAGACTGGACAAAAATCGTACACCTATGGGTGAGGACAGTGGCAGGGGAATAAGGACAGAGGGTGCGGTGGGCACTGGGAGGAGGGGAGCTATGGGGGGGAAAAAGAGGAACAACTGTAATAATATGAACAATAAAGATTTAAAGTTTTTTAAAAAGAGTCATGAGATCTGAATCCCAGTCATATTTTGAGCTTGTATTACCATTACAAAAACAGCTCAGTACACTCATATCTACCTGTAAATAGACACTTCAGCAATGATAGATATTATAAAGTATCAGAGACCTGCCTCTGCTTCCCCAATTCATGGCTTCTACCCCTTTCAAAGTTCTATCAATAGTAAATAACATCAAAGATATTTGAGTCGGAATAGTTCTTAGAGATTATCTGATTTCCTCCTTACTTAATGGGTGGAGATAAAAGCCAGAGAAGTGATGTGACTTTCCCAAGGTAACGTGGTTGGGCAGAGCTCAGAGAATCACTGTCTCTTGTTGCCAGATCCAGTACTCCTCTCACGGAAGTATTTTTCAAAATGCCCCTCTGGATGGAACAGACTGTCCACTTCCCCACCCCTAAAATACTGTGTTGTATTGATTTAGATGATAATTTTGAGAAATGTTAACAAACTTAGAACCCTCCCTGGAAAGTTAGGATAGGTGATAAAAATACAAATAATAAGAAACAAAATAACTAGATTATGGGAAAGTATAGCATAATCATTAGAATTAAAACTTTCAGCATTTTAAAAGTGATCAAAGGGAAGAAGATAGTTTTTTCCAAGAACATGCTAGAACAACTCGACATCCATATGCAAAAAAAAAAAATGAACCTCCACCCACAGATCAAAAATTAATTCAAAATGAATCATAGACTTAAATGCAAAACCTAAAAACTATAAACTTCTAAAAGGGAAAATCTTGTGACCTGAAGTTAGACAAAAAATTCTTAGACATGACACCAAAATTGCAATCTATAAAAGAAAAAATAAATTAGACTTCAGCAACATTAAAAAGTACTGCTCTGTGTAAGAGAAAAGACAAGCTACAGAGAAAATATTTTAAAAATCACATGCAAGGATGGGGCAAAATAGGTTTACAGTTCAAATGGAAAATACAATAATTAATATTTATATATATATATGTGTGTGTGTGTGTGTGTGTGTGTGTGTGTGTGTGTGTGTGTGTATATATATATATGGCTTAGCAACCATCTGACCTGCCAGTAGGTATGATGTGTGCTGACCACCATGGGGCAGACACTCAATGCAGGAGCTGCCAAGCTGCAGTGACTTGGCAGCAGCGGTTCTCAGGTGACGCACCCTGGAACCACAGAGGAGGGAGCCCAATTCCTCGTGGGGCCATGGGATTCCATCTTCAGCCATGGGTTATATTGTTGCGGGGCACTGTCGGCCCTGAATCTGGTTTACTGAACACTTGCATTTGTGTTCCATACCCTGTATGACAGCAGCTTTAAAGAGTGCCCTCTTGCACTCCAGGACTCCTCAGGGGATATCAGACTGCTGGTTTCGGCCCAATCCCCACAGGCCAGACCAAGGGACCCCACCTGCCAGAAGGACCCTCCACTCACTCCACAGATGCCCTTTGAGCTGTGGTGCCACCCCAGGAGCGGCCAGCCAGGGAGGGACTGGGAGGTTGGCTCCAGGGCGTACCTGGCCCATCTTGCCCACTCTCACTCTGCTGGCCACCTTCTAATTAATTTCCTTTCAATGTGCACGAATCCATGCATTGGGTCACCAGTAATCTAATCTAATAAAAGAGTAATATGGAAATTAACCGTTTCTCCGAGACATTTAAGCCAAGCCACGCCCACCAGCCAATCAGAGCAGCTGTATGCAAATTAACCTAGCCAAGATGGAGGCAGATGCAGCACAGGCAGTGGCAGGCGGCTGGGCTCAGGCTGAGTAGGAGGCGGAGCCAGCGATCAAACTAGGAGCAACCGACCAGCATGGCCAGCTGGGCTCAGGCTGAGGAGGGGGCAGAGCCAGCCATTGGGACCCTGGAGGTGGCCACCAGCTGCCTCACCCAACCCCTCACCCAGGCTGGCCACTCACCCAAGTAGGGACCCAAACCCTTACTGGGCTTTGGGCAGTCTGAAACCCGCCCTCAGCCAGGCTGGCCCCATGGGGTGAGGGTCCCCACTGGGGGGGGGTTGGCCAGCTTGCAAACAGCCATCAGCCCCTCACCCAGGCTGGCCAGGCATGCCAGCAGGTGGACATCCCCCAAGGGGTCCCAGACTGCGAGAGGGCACAGGCTGGGCTGAGGGACCTCCCACCCCCAGTGCACAAATTTTTGTGCACCGGGCCCCTAGTCAATAATAAAAGAAGAAGAAACTCTGTTTTGCATATTCATAAGTATAAACCTACTTTTACCCCACCTTTTAAATGACAAGCATACATATCCAGAATATACTAAGAGCCCTCAAAACTCAACAAAAATAAGACAACAACCCAGTTTAAAAGTAGGCAAAAGATCTGAATAGACACTTCACCCATGAAGTATGCAGACAGAAAATAAGCACATGAAAAGATGCTCAACATCACTGGTCATTAGGAAAATGTAAATTAAACCCACAAAAAAACACAACTACGCATCTATTTGAATGGCTAAATAAGAAGATAACACCAAGTTCAAGTGAAGGTTCAGAGAAACTAGATCAGTCATACATTGTTGGTGGAAATGGAAAATGGCAGAGCCATTTTGGAAACCAATTTGACAGTTTCTTACAATGTTAAATATACACTTACCGATGACCCAGCAATCCTACTCTTAGGTATTTACCCAAGAAAACTTATGCCCACACAAAAACCTGCATGTAACTTTATTCATAATCACTAAAAACAATATACAACTCAAATGTTCTTCGACTGGTGAATGGATAAGCAAACTATGATACACAATAGAATACTACTCAACCATAAAAAGGAATGAAGTACTCATACATGCCTTAACATGGGCAAATTGTAATCACATTCTGAAAAAGAGAAAACTACAGGGACAGAGAACGGGGTTTGGGGATGAAGAAACTGGTTGACTACAAAGGGGCAACATGAGGTAATTTTGGGTGGGGGTGATGGAACTATTTATTTCTTAATTATGGTGGTGATTACATGAACTGCATTTGTCAAAACTTATAGACACATGCATCACAAAAAATGAATTTAATGGCATGTAAATTTAAAAATGAAATTTTAAAAAGAACTTTCTCTAAATCTGTGGTCATTTTTTTCTTGAATGTCAACAACAGCCTAAAGACTAAATTATGTGGATCCCAACAGCCAATTTTCTCATTTAAATTTGATTCAGACATAAAAATGTTAGGTCAAATTAACAGGATATAAAATCTAAAAAACATAAATAAATTAGTAGCATCTTAATAAAAACTCAATCCCATATTCCTAAATCATTGGTTTATATAATGCTAGACTGCTTGGATCTATATTTTCTTCTTCATTTTACTATAAGCTTACATATTTTCTATATATAGGGTCATAGTTTTCCATGAAAATCTTCTTCATAAGCAACAAAATCTACAAAGGCCAAGTTAAGAGTTAGCAAAGTCATGAAATTTTTAAGAAAAATATTGCCCTTGTTTCAAGGGGGTGGGGAGGTTTCCATAACATTCTCTTTGTGTGTATTACTAAAACCCTCAAATTACTGTGTTCAATCTTTTTCTCTAATTGGCTCAAAACAACCAAGTCACAGGCCAGCCTGGCTTCATCATAATGCAATTCCCAATCTACCACTGTTTCTTCCAAAAATTAAGTAAGCCAGAACCACAAAACACAATATTGTGATTAAGATGTTTTGGATTTCAATTAGATTTGGACCACTTCGAGCATCTTTTGATCTTCAGTCTCATAGGAAAGGAAATTGAGTAGACAACATTAAGAGATCCAAAGCTTCCCTCTGATGAAATGAAGTTTAATCCACTTATTGTAAAAGTCTCAATGATTCAAATGAAGTTACCTGACCTTTTTTAAACCGCCACATTGTTATGGTTTCTAGGGAACATTTTAAATACACAAAATAGATTAAATAAAGTCTGTCAACTAAATCTCATTAGGAACACACAGTCTTGAGGCAAAAGACATTCTCAAGAGGCCAACATTAGGACACTGTTATTTGAGGGTTTTTTTTTTAATTCTTATGTCTGAATATTGCAAGTTGAAAATAAAATATCTGTTTGGGAAACCCAACACATTGAACCGAAATGTGAATTGTTTTTCTCCAACTGCAATAAACCTCAGGTTAGGAAGCAAAGTAATAATAAAAAAGAAGCATCTGACAAATTATGATATAAGAAAAGGACAGACAAAGAAATGAGAAAAACGTCATTTCTAATAGAGGCTGTCCTTGTCATACTTTTGGATTTTGCTATGAGTCAGATAAAAGCAGGCCACTGAGTGATGATGACTTTAAGTCATTGTTTCAGTAACACATACTGATGAGACAATCCTGGCCTTCCAAACCCTCATGATCACATATATTCCAGTATTTCACTATCCCTTAAATCTTCATTCTTGTTATCTCCTTACATAACTAAACCCAAATACATGTAACAAAGATTGGGGGCATCAACTTATATTGTTTTCTGTATGTTTCTGCCATTTAAGCCTATGATAAATCCTGTACCATCTCACCACAGGGGAAAAGGGAGTCTAAGTACATTGAGGGAGGGTAGTTTGAGGTAAGGGAGACTTCTCCCAGAGCAAAAAAAGAGGTTCTCCTAGGTAGCCAAAGAAGTCAAAATGTCTCCTGAGCATAGGGACCAATCAATGTCCCTAGAAAGTGGCAGGATCTGAGAGGAAGTGAGGGCCCAGAGCCCCAGCAGCAGAGACGTACAATTGAAGGGCAACATGAGCTGGGATAGTGGGTTTATTTTCAGAAACAGATAACTAATTATTGGAGGGTCTGCCAGTAGCCAAGAAGAAGGCTGGGACATGGGGTAACCAGGAGGTAAGGAAGTGTCCAGACTGGTTCAGTTTCCCACTAAAAGGTGGGATGGGAACTCAGTCAGTGATGAAATTAACTAAAGAAAATGCCCATTTCTCACATGCCTGAATTTGAAATCTGAGTATTATGTTCATTAGAAAAATTGAAGAGAAATAGTCTCCAAATGGTTCTAACCAGTTGCCAGGTCATGCTTTACGACAGAGTTGGGGAACATCAGATGTTGATGGGTTCATAAGCTGTTCTGTTTGTTTTTAAAAGGGAGTAATCTATTGACACAAGGCAGTGGTCAACTGGACCATTACTATCCTTGAGTCTTGCACAGCATGTCTTGCTCTAATAGCATTAGAATATGTGTCAGTGCCGTGTCATTTATCACCCAACATGGAAATAACAGCTGTCACTGGAACTAAGAATTTTCTCTTGAGTAGATGGGAATTCTTTCAGTGTCTAAAAGACTTCCACTGTCTAATCTAGATAAGGGCAAACTACAGCCTGCAGGCCAACCAGCCACACACCCACTTATATCTACAGCTGCTTTCCCAGGTATGACAGCAAAGTTGAGCAGTTGATACAGATCCCAAGGCTCACACAGCCCAAAATATTTACATCTGATCCTTTCTAGAAAAAAATTGCCAGCTGCTTAGTATAAATCAAAAAAATAAACTCTAGCCCTAGTTGGTTT